>ML785809.1:379996-425603 GCA_009831015.1 Picea engelmannii
GTCCTGTAACAATAATTAGAACACGCATGGTATAACCCTTGTGGTATTCCCAATCAACTGAAGAATGTTGATATAAAAAAGAGTTGAGAAATAGCAATCAACTTTAAGCAATCCCCTTGGCATAACGACTATCATAACCCCCTGCGCAAACACTAGTAACATGAATGAACCCATACCCAAGTGAACGATACGCAGTAACACAAAGTGTTTCAAACCCAACAAACCCCATAACAATAAACAATTGGGTATGGTGATAAGAAAGCGTGGAGACAACCAACCAATCTGGACTGAATGAAAATTCTTCAACCAAGACCAATAAGGATGACAGAGAGCCTTCATAGATTCTAAACTCAAAATGATCAATGAAACTGTAACTTCAAATATTATTGCAATGAAACCACACCAACCATTCATTCCAGAAAATATCAGAAATTTACACAGTTGCCAAACGTAAGGAAAGCACAGACCCATACATCACTGAGTCAATATCTATTTAATAACCAAAGTGGGTTCATGGATGGTGAAAAGACATACCTGTAACCACAAAAACCCTAAAACACGATCTTGGTCAAGCAGTTCTTCCTTTGCTTGAAAATCAGAGCTTACCAACAACGAACACAATTGAACAATAGCCAGGGTGATGACCAGTGAAGGGGTATGGAGTGACATGTAGTAAATGCATGTCACCTCCATCCTCCAGTCATTCAATTCCTTAGTACATGCCAACCCACTAATCCATTAATTCATTCAATTAAACCATGCATTGAAACCAACATCCAGTAATTGCCAAGAGCACCACCCTATGTCACATTAACCACTACCAACCATACTATAGTGCATATCACATGTAGTTCCATATAATTCAATAAATCGTATAGCCATTAACCCATCAACTAGGACTAACAAAAATTCATTTAAACTTCAAAATGCATAGTGCAACATCGTATAGCATAGTAACATAGTTCTTCTCTTGTGGATTTTGTCACATTGTCTTATTTCTTTTCAATTATTGTTAGGGTCCTAACCCGCACATAGGTAGAACAATATATTTGGATGTAATAAAGTTCAATATTAATAAGGCCTTTCAATAAAATAGAATAAGGCGGATGTAACAAGACCTAATAGAAGCTTTCACTACTAGAAGGATCTTCCTCTAGATGCTTCTTTTTAGTATAAATAGGAGTCAAGGGTATGAGAACCCTAACTTGGATATTATTGTAATAGAGCTCTGCTCAACTAGAGGTTGCCCCCTCGAAGAGGCCCGTGAACATTGCTTCTAGATTCAAAGTGTTATTTATGTTATTATTCTCATATCATTTCAGTGTTATTGTGGTGAATGTTTTGGTTATATTGTTGTTATTCTGCCATTACTAGCATTTTGTTTATGTTCTGCATACATTTTATATCTGGTATATTACAAGTGGTATCAGAGCACTTTCCTTGGCAGAAAGTGTGGGTTAATTTTCTTTTCAGGGTAGAGACGTATTCTGGCGTCTTTAAGCCACAAAGATCTATCATTTCACGCATAAACCCGCAGTTGAGGGATTCATACACGCAGGAAATACAAGTGGTACTTAAGCGCACATCTATTGGCCACCCTTGTAGCCCTTGTTGATACCCCTTCGAGTGGTAGTGAATTAGACATCACCTATGTATGGATCAACCTAGATTACCTGAAGCCCTCTTTAGATAAACCGATCGGTCGCCTGACTGCTATAGTGTCACCGAGAACAACACTCGGGAAGATACTCTCTAGTACCTGGGTAGTTGAGTGGTATGGCTAAGGGTACAGTCTATCCTCCTTAGTTAGTGCCCTGAGATATTGGGCAGAGTACTACTATTGGACCCCGCACATATATTAGCGAGCTATAGCACATGGGAAACCCTTGTCTGTAGAACCCTTGAATACCTAACCCTTGGGGACAGAAACATAAACAAATTAAAATAGACAAGATCTATTGTTGGGCAACTGTGTTTGGGTTGCCAAGTAAATACACATTTCCTTCTGGTTAGGCATTTGGGCATTTCCTCTCTGCAGTATTCTTCAGACCGGAGTATAACTCCGCAGTATTCTTATTTGAGACCTATTCCATTGGATTCATCTCTTCGCCCTTATCACATTCATCCATATCATTTTTTTGGCAAAATGTTTTGACCTTGCCCACCCCTTTTCAGTTCCCCCATCCTCATGGCCCATACCCGTAGCCAAGACTTGGAAGCTCGCTTCAAAACCTTGCAATATGGTCTCATCGAGACCCAACAAGAAGTGAAACAACTCAGTGCCAATGTTTCCGCCATCAATACAACCATACAGTCCTCAATGGAGGAAATCAAGCAAGACCTCACCACCCAGCTTGAATCAGTCTTTTCGGCACTCTGCACCAAACTTCATATCCCTACAGATAACCCTTCTTCTTCCTCACCTACACATACTGAAGGTGACCATTCCTCTCATTCCCATAACTTTCAAAACCATCACTTTCAACGTGACCTACGCCTTCCGCGGGTGGATGTGACCAAATTTGATGGCTCAGACCCCACTGGTTGGGTAACCCAAATGGAACATTATTTCTCTTTATACGACATTACATATGACTTGGCCAAACTACGGTATGGTGTTCTCCATATAGATCACGAACGTTGGCAATGGTGGCAATGGAGAAAAACTTCTCGTCAAGGGTATATTGCTTGGACACACTTTGTGGTAGAGCTTTATGAACGCTTTGACACTGACACCAACCATTTGGGTCATTTGACAAAGTTGAAACAATGAGGAATAGTGGAAGTCTTTATAACTACCTTTGAGCACATGGCTTTTAGAAAAGAGGGCATGTCTGATGCCTTTTTCCAAGAGTGTTTTATCAGCGGCCTCAAGGATGAGATTCAAGCCCATGTCCTCATGGCTCAGCCTCAGATTTGGGTGGAGGCTACTAAAAGAGCTAAAGAAGCACAACAGGTTGTATCTTCTCAAAACCTAAAACCCTCCTTTATCCCTCGCCGTAAACCAACAAATCCCACTACTCTCTCTGCTCCACTAAAGATCCAAAAATTGACCAGGGCTGAAATGGTTGAACGCCAACTCAAAGGCCTTTGTTATAATTGTGATGACAAATATTTTTTGGGCCACAAGTGTAAAGAACAAAATCTTTTTATGGCCATCTCTGAGGATATTTCGGAAGAGGATGTAGAAACTCCCTTTGTGTCTAAGTCACCTGAATCCGCTGACATAACCCCTCCCTCAGACCCTCCCAAAGTAGAATCAGTCATTTCCCTCAATGCTCTCACTGGCTTCTCCGCTCCCCAAACCCTCAAACTAATCGGTTACATCAAGCATCAGAAGATCATCATTCTGGTTGATAATGGTAGCACCCATAATTTTATTCATTGTCGCATTTCCTAAGAAACTCATTGCTACATCCATGCCGTCAATAATTTCCAAATCATGATCGCTAATGGTGGTTCCATGAAATGTGGAGGGTGTTGTGAAAATGTGTGTCTCCAAACTGGTGACTACCACCTGAAATCCCATATCTTTGATATCGACATGGGAGGTTGTGACATTGTATTGGGTGTAGATTGGCTAAGGACTTTGGGTCCCATTCTCATGGATTTTAAAGACTTAACTATGCAATTCGACTAGGAGGGCCACCAATATAAGTTCCAAGGCATCACCACTGATTCACCTGAGATCATTAGTTCCCATCGCATGGAAAATCTTCTCAAAAAAGGTCATTCTCGTGTTATCGCCCAACTTCATGCCATACAAGCAACAAAGACACCCTCGGTCCCGCAAGACCTCCAAGCCATCCTTTCCAAACATCAATTGGTCTTTTCCACTCCCCAAGGACTCCCTCCTTCCTGTGGTATTCATGATCATTCCATTCCCCTGGTACCTGGAAGCCTTCCTCCCAATATCCGTCTGTATCGTTACCCCTTTTCCCAGAAAAATGAAATTGAGAAAATAGTCCAAGAACTCCTTAATGCAGGCGTTATCCGCCCTAGTACGAGCCCCTACTCTTCTCCTATGGTCATGGTCCTAAAGAAAGAAGGTTCTTGGCGAATGTGTCTAGACTTCCGTGCCCTCAACAAACTTACCATCCAAGACAAATTCCCCATTCCTGTCATTGATGACCTCCTGGATGAATTGAGTGGCTCCCAATTCTTCACCAAACTTGATCTTCGTTCGGGCTACCACTAGATACGTATAAAAGAGGTAGACATTCCCAAGACTGCCTTTAGAACTCATCAGGGCCACTATGAGTTTTTGGTCATGCCCTTTGGCTTGTGTAATGCCCCCTCCACCTTCCAAAGCCTCATGAATCATGTCTTCCATCCTTTTCTCTGCCTTTTTTTTTTAGTTTTTTTTATGATATCCTCATCTATAGAAAAACCTAGATAGACCATCTTTCTCATGTGGATAGAGTTCTCCATCTACTCTCTCAGCACCAACTTTTCCCGAAACAGTCTAAATGTTCTTTTGGTGCCTTATAAGTAGAATACTTGGGTCATCTGGTTGGCAAAGATGGCGTCAGGGTGGATCCTAAAAAGATTGAAGCTATGCAAGATTGGCATCACCCAAAGACTCTTAAGAGCTTGCATGGATTTATGGGCTTAACAGGGTATTATTGCAAGTTTGTTAAGAATTATGGGAAGATTGCAGCACCTCTCACTACTCTCCTCAAAAAGAACTCTTTCACTTGGATTCCATCCGTTGCTCAAGCTTTTCAAACCTTGAAGATGGCCATGTGCACCACTCCAGTCCTCACCCTTCCCGATTTCACAAAGACCTTTGAGTTGGAATGTGATACCTCTGGGAAAGGCATTGGTGATGTCCTTATGCAAGAGGGTCGACCTTTTGCCTTTACCAACAAGCAACTATTTGAAAGAAATCTGGGCAAATCCATATATGAAAAGGAAATGTTGGCTATTCTACATGTCGTTGATCTGTGGCGCCCTTATCTATTGGGGCAATGTTTCCAAATTAAGACAGACCATCAAAGCCTCAAGTATTTTCTGGAACAATGCATTTCCTCCCCAGAACAACAAAAATGGGCGAATAAACTCTTTGGATATGATTATGAGATCATTTACAAGAAAGGAAAAGACAATGTGGTTGCGGATCCACTTTCCCAGAAATATGAAGATGAAGGATCCATTTTTTCTCTTTCATTCATTGTACCAGATTGGCTCCAAGCCGTTCGTCGGGAATTGCTACAAGATCCCAAAAGTTCGCAGTTGATCCAACAATTGCAGTCCAATGCTCCAACTTCCCTAGGGTACTCTTGGCTCCATGATGAACTTCGATACAAAGACCATTTGTATTTAAGTAAACAATCAAAGCTTAAATCCACGATAATTTCTGAGCTTCATGCTACACCCACAGCAAGGCACTCGGGGTTCACCAAAACCTATGACAGGGTCAAACGTTCCCTTTTCTGGGATGGTATGAAATAGGACATTCATAATTTTGTAGCTAAATGTGATGTGTGTCAATGCAACAAGGGAGAAACAGTCAAATTTATGGGCACACTACAACCGCTCCTGATTCCACCTGGTATTTGGAAGGATATCTCTATGGATTTTATTACCATCTTACCCAAATCGGGAAATAAATCCGTCATCATGGTGGTTTTTGATCGCCTTTCCAAGTATGCTTATTTTTGCGCCCTTCAACACCCATTTACAACATCCATGATGGCTCAAATTTTCATGGATCAGGTCTTCAAGCTTCATGGCATGCCACACTCTATTGTTTCTGATTGTGACCCAACTTTTACAAGCAATTTTTGGCAAGAACTGTTCAAGATACAAGGCAACGAATTGCATCTCAGCACAACTTATCATCCCCAGACTGATGGCCAAACGGAAGTTGTCAACAAGTGTTTGGAAACATATTTGAGGTGTTTTGCCTCGGAAAAGAAAAATCAGTGGGCTCAATGGTTACCCCTAGTTGAATGGTGGTACAACACTTCATACCATACAACTACACGCATGACTCCTTTTGAAGCAGTATATGGACAGAAGCCACCTTCAGTTCTTTCATACTTATCGGGTGCCTCTAAGGTCCAGGTGGTTGACCTAACACTTACAGTTCGAGAGGCTATTCTTCGTACCCTCAAAGAGAATTTGGTCATGGCACATAATTGCCTAAAGCAACAAGAAGATCAAGGTTGCTCTGAACGTCAATTTGCAGAAGGGGATCAAGTGTTTCTTCGACTGCAACCTTACAAGAAAACTTCCCTCAAGGTCAAGCATTGTAAAAAACTAGTGGCCAATTTTTATGGTCCTTATACCGTTCTCTAGCATGTGGGACAAGTAGCCTATCAGTTAGCTTTTCCCAGTCATTCGAAGATACATCTTGTTTTTCATGTTTCATGCTTAAAGAAGGTGATTGGAGCTAAGTGCCAAATTCAAACCAACCTTCCAGAGTTAGCTGAAGAAGGATCCATTTGGCTACATCTAGAAGCAATTTTGGACCAGCCTGAGCGTCGCCTATGTCATAGAACCATCAAGGAAGTGCTAGTCCAATGGAAAGATACAACTCCAACAGACGCCACTTGAGAACCAACTACCATTCTGCAACAATTTCCTCATCTCAAGCCTTGAGTACAAGGTTGTTTTTAAGGGGGCGGACATGTTAGGGTCCTAACCCACACATAGGTAGAACAATATATTTGGATGTAATAAAGGTCAATATTAATAAGGTTTTTCAATAAAATAGAATAAGGCGGATGTAAGAAGACCTAATAGAAGCTTCTGCTTCTAGAAGGACCTTACTCTAGATGCTTCTTTTTAGTATAAATATGAGTCGAGGGTATGAGAAACCTAACTTGGATATTATTGTAATAGATCTCTGCTCAACTGGAGGTTTCCCCCTAGAAGAGGCCCATGAACATTGCTTCTAAATTCAAAGTGTTATTTCTTTTATTATTCTCATATCATTTCAGTGTCATTGTGGTGAATGTTCTGGTTATATTGTTGTTATTCTGCCATTACTAGCATTTTATTTCTGTTCTGCATACATTTTATATCTGGTATATTACAATTACTTTATTCCTTTTCAATTCCTCTTATTTGTGGTTACTAACATGTATCTTTTGCAAGTGGCACAAGTAATATTTCAAGGAGTAAATGGCAAGGTAACAATGGATATCATAAGCCATTTCAATACGACATTAGAACCTATAGCGAAAAAACAATCATGCATTATCCATCGTCCATTTGTCGCAAATAGAACCAACATTGATCATCAACCATGCTCAAACCTGTAAGCAATTTCGAACAACAGTAAAGAAAAAAAATCAAATAAGAACCGGATCTGATCCTCCAATCTACAAGAGGGTCCCACCTACTAGTATTATATATATATATATATATATATATATCATTAGCTTATAATTAATAGGTTTTAGCAATACTTTTCAGGTGAAATCCTCATTGCAATTTTAATTGTCAATAGAGGGCACACCAGAACATTCACAATATCAAGAGGATACTCAAGGTTACTGAACACTTTGAAGGAGATATTGTGAAGAGAAGGCACAAAGGAATATAGTTGCTGAAAACTTCGTGAATCTCTACGAGGAGGGCATTGAGTAGGTGCAAGGTGTGCACGAGAGATCTCTATTTCGAGTTTAGAGAGAAGAGTAGTGTCATAGGAGGACACTTACAGAGTTGTTGAACACTCTGGAGTAAGACCTATGCAAGGAGTGCACTAGTTCAATACTTAGATAAGTGTTGCGAGAAGTCGTCTGAAGGCTCATCTAAGCACAAGGAGTGCGCCAAAGGCAAAGAAATTTCACCTTACAATATCAGGAGGAAATTCACTACTGAGACCCAGCAATCGGGTTCACAGGAAGAATACCAAAGGCCACAGCCTTTGATACTTAGGGAATTTTCCCAATTCCGGGAGGAAGTCAAAGCTTAAGTGGAGGAGTCATAGCAGCGGACAGATCAATTGTAGGAGGAGAGAATCTGGTTCATTAGATCAGAGTCCAGATATCGACAAGAGAATGGGGTAGTGAAGTCCCAAAATCCCAAAGTGAAGTGGGGTCGTCCATTGCCCGGGGGAAGCAGGTGGCGAAATATCAGAGAGTCTGGGAGATAGAGTTCCGGAAGATTTTCGCAGAGAAAAGGGCAATATTCGCAAAGGCGCAAAGAGTAGAGTGAATCTGGACCATTGGATCCAGAAGGACACGTGGAGGAGATCCACATATTTTGGAGAAGAGGTGCTCCAGAATAAATGGGAGATCAGAGCATAAAGACTCCCGAAGCCCGAAGCATTGAGGGTCGTTGATCTAAGGAAGTAACGAGAACCATTCATCCTCATGCCAGTTGTGTTTGTTGATTTGGATTTCGGGGGAAAAGGGAGTTTCAGTTGTGAAAAAGGCCAAATCCCAAAGTCTGAAGCACCTTTCAGGTTTTTGCCTCGGGTTATAGCCTGAGGACACATGGGCGAAGGGGCCTAGTATAGAGAGCTAGCGCATGTTGTTAAATTTCTTCAAAGGGGCCAAGAAAGAGCCTGCAGGTTGGATAGAACCTACACTTCGGAAGAAAGATGGACTTGTGAAAATTGAATTGGGTTCCATCAGGGACCCGAAGAGATAATTCGGCTCAGAGTATTGAACGATCCTAGACCGGAAGGTCGCGCAAGCCCGGGAGGAAGAGGGGGGTCTGCATCATAATCTAACAACCATTATTCTCAATATTGTGAGATAATACAAATAGACAAAACTTCATCAACCATACTTGAACTTGATTCTTCCTTACCAGAGTCTTCCTTGAATTATTTTCTCTTCCAACAATCTTTCTTGAGATTCCTTGATTTACCACAATACCAACATTTTAGCTTTCCCTTTGAATCAGATCTGGATGTACCTCTTGATTTCTCACTTATTTCTTTGGATCAACCTTTAACCACCATTTCTTCCAGTGTGGAGGTTTCTATACTGGATTTCCTCCTCACCTCCTCAAACAACAAATCTCCCACAATGGAGTCAAACTCAAGGAGTCTATTGTTCTACAACTAATAGAAGTGACTAAATGATTCCAAGACTCAGGAAATGAATACAACAATGCCACTACCTTATCTTCTGCATCGAATTTTACATCCATACTAGTTAATTAACATATCAAAGTATTAAATACGTTTAAATGATCAACAATTATGGTACCTTCTTTCATCCATAGACTGTACAATTCCCTCTTCAAGTAGATTCAATTCACCAAAGACATTGTCATGTAAAGGATTTCCATTCTACTCCATAAGCATGTTGTTGTCTCCTCTCTAATGATATTAAACAAAACTTCATCTACCAGACACAAATGGATGGTACTGAGAGCTCTTGAATCCAAATCTTCCCAA
This sequence comes from Picea engelmannii, assembly GCA_009831015.1. Classification (NCBI taxonomy): domain Eukaryota; kingdom Viridiplantae; phylum Streptophyta; class Pinopsida; order Pinales; family Pinaceae; genus Picea; species Picea engelmannii. The sequence goes on from ML785809.1 coordinate 389,361, forward strand.
TCCTTGTCTGTCATACTCTCCAGTTTCTTTGTCTTTCCCATCAATGGTTCGTGCAATCCTTGTTGCACCAACAAATCTCACATCTTTAGCTTCCACAACTCAAAACTACTTTTTCCATTAAACATCTCCACCTCAAACTTATCACTCGAGACTTTCACCATTATTTACAAAGGAATTTGTGGCTCAATACACGACCTCCACTAACAAGGGTTTGCAAGGAAGAATAAACCACTGAGCCAATTGAACTTTGCATCTAAATCATCCCCTTTTCCAACTCAGGCACGAATAACCTTTGTGGCTCATTATAACGTCTATACCCCAAAAATAACTTATGTGTATGGACGTAATGAACCTCTATGTAGACAAAAAACTTGACTAGTTACTTCTCCTCTGTGAATTTCTCCACTTTTGTAATTTCTTGACAACCAGGGCCTCTTGGCCGCCTTCTCATCGTTGGACTGAACTCAATGTGTTCTCAGCCCAACACATTCTTGCATGACTCTGTAGCCTTCACCAAGATTCCTCATGGCCTCTTTCACCTTCACGACCTCCGAAAAAACACACAGAGTTTGTACAAATCTTCCACGACCTCATCTTTGAAACCTCATGCCCCCTAATATTTGATACCACTTGTTGAGAAACAAGCACAGAAAATGCATAAAAAATGTCACAACAAATCATAAAATTCAGAGTAACAAACAACAAACACAAATAAATAACATAGAGAATATCCATGCAGAAGGGAATGGTATTTTATTGCTCAATCTCATGGATGAAACCCAACATAAAACATGCTTACAACTATACAATTTTCCTCTACAGGTTGCACAAATATATATCACAGTCTGACGGTTCATGAACTAGGTAATGGTTGAACTCTTGCATCGAATTTGAATCATGAAACCAGTTGAACTCCCAAAACCATATTGTTGTCACCTATTCAACAATTGGATCATAACTTTCCTTATATATATATATATATATATAGAGAGAGAGAGAGAGAGAGAGAGAGAGAGAGAGTATCACTATGACACTTACATTGATCAGACCATACAATCAAAGATCATATTTTAGCATTGAGAATTCTGATAAAATTGGATGTACTTAAGAAGGAGAAAATTTTTTAACACCATGTTGCTATTGATTAACCCTTTTATTACCTTTGTATTAGAAAACAATATTCAAGGTTAGTCGCAAAAAATAATATCCTTATGTTTATGTTGTTCCAAGCATCAACACCTCTCTTTTTCTTGGATTCTTGCTTGGAAATCCATTTCTTTCTCAAGAAAATGGGATCCCTCCTTTTCTTACATGGGATTTTATTGATTTGAAGAGTGGAATCAACTTTTTATCTTTGATTATTCTCTCTCCTCTCTAATAAGGTTGCCTGATATTTTTTAGTTTGATTTGGTTTGATATGATTCTGACACTTAAACCTTTTTTTTAAGAATCATTTTCGGTATTGGAGAAGTTCTCCTCAAGTTCCCCGATGCATATTGGAGGAGTTCTCCTTAACTCCTTTGGTGCATATCGAATAATTTCCACTAAATTCCTCTGATGCTCATCGGGGAAGTTCCATAAAAGTTCTCCGACACACCTATTTCACAACTGGAAAAGTTATTATTAACTCCTTCAATTCAACCAGATAACTTCGTAAAGGAGTTCCCGTAAAATCCTCTCGTGCATTAAGATTTGAACGATGCTCTTCTCACAAACTCCTCTGAAACGCAAACAAGGAAATCAATGGACTTCCTTGTAACTTCTTCATAACAAAGAATTCCAAATTGGAAGAGTTCCTATCATTGTCTTCGATCTACGCTAGATAATTTCTCCACATCAACTTTTGTTGAGTCGAAAGAGTTCCCATCAACTCTCTCGATATCACTAGAGATTTTCCTTGTATTTCCTTTGATCACCTTGATTTGCATTCCCTCTCTATAAATAGAACATTCCCCTTCTATCCTTATATCACTTCGTTTATTGTCAAGGAGGAAAGAGATCTCTAAGCAACCAGTCGATGAAATAGCAAAAGCATCCATACTTCAGCTATCCTTTGACCTCACGTGTGTTCTTTCCAGGTAATTCCTAAAACACATCTCACTCTACTTTCTATATTCATGCACATTTAGGGTTAGGGTTTCCTACCCTCGGACCTGTTCCTACAGTATTATTTCCTGCGATTTTCCTTTTAACTTTTACCAGGCCCTAATCCCTATCAGTCCCAATTTTTTAACTCTACCCTAGTTGTTCGTGATGCCCTAAATATCAACCACCTCCATCTTCACCTATTCTCATGCCCTAAACCTGATATCACTCAGCCTATACTTTTCCCTAATTCCTTGAGCTCTTCCCATCATCCCCTAGACTTTCAGTGTAATGAACCAAATGCTTAAATTATCACTCGCCCGATCAGGAGTTTCGTGCCCTAGAATACGATCTGTCGGTCCACCCATGGACCATAACTGACTCACCGAAGTTAGAATCCATTCTCTAAACTTGGAAGAGGAGAAGAAAAAGGTCATAACCTTCTTGATATTGATCAACCACATGAGTGTGGACCCTTTCTTCAACCAAATCTATGTCTCATGTTCCATGAGACCATAATCCCTTGACCAAAAATCCATTTGAGACTTACTTGAATTGTTGGGTGCATCTTTTTGTATCGAAAAAGTTAATAGGATAGCCTTTGGTAGTATACTAGAGGAATTTACATGAACTTCATTGATGTGACCGAGGATCTTGCAACAAACCTCTCCGATATTCATTTTCAACTTATCGGCCGAGTTAGCATAACCATCCCTAATGGTTACTGTAAGAGTTGGTATAATAAGTTCCGACAGTGTGAAAATGATGATCTTGCCATTAAGTTCGTTGATGTAACCGACAACTATAACCAGAATTGTTCCAATCCATACCACAAATCATTCTAATTCCACTGACGAACTTCACACGAAATGCTCCAATGTAACCAACGAACTTTGTAAGACTTGCTTTGGTCATAACTTGGCGTTCCAACAAAGCTGACATGAACTTCTCTGACACACATCACTCTTCTAGTATAGACCGCAAGACTTCCCATGAATTGCTTCGATCTCAATTTTTTCTCCATTAACCAAAAATTATGGTACCTCTAGCACCAATTTTTTTATTTGAGGCACTGATTTTAAGTTTTTGGTTGTTATGGCACTAAATGTTAAATTAATGATTTCAAATAAATTGTAATTTTAACTCAAATTTTAAAAAAATGGTATTGATAACATTACTTTTTAATTTGAGAGTTGATTTTAAGGTTTTTGTTTACAACATTACAAATCATGTAACACCACTTTTTGATTTGAGAATTAATTTTAAAGTTTTTGTCAACATGATTATAGATCATATTTACAAAATGTCATAATTTAAATTGTTTATAAATGTAATAAAAAAATTCACAAACTTATGAAAACTAAATCTGTATACTATTATCTGCATGCCAATTTTTTTCTTTTTTTACGAAGGTGGTAAAACCTATCATAAATTAGTGGTCAACTAGGAGTGAGGAAAATCACTATTGGTTGCTATCTGTAAATGCGGCCTAACACATCATTGTTAATCAAGAAAAATCATACTACTTGAAATGACTTACATGTGATTTGTAAGGGGGAAATACTTTCTTTCTTGCCATATGTCTCTGGGTCTTGGACCATTGATCGATTTCCTTACATATATAGAATACAAGCTCTCGACCAATTAAATACAATTTTAAATCTTAATCTAGGATTTAAAAAAACATTTTTATTCTAAAAAATATTTGAAAAAATAAATATTCCTTATTATCATTATTAATATTATAATAATAAATCATGTTCTTTTTAACCTTAATCTTATACATTAAAGTAATTATACTCTCATTACTTAATATTATTATGATAAATAATAGCACTACGATACTTACATTGATTACAAAGATACAAGTCCATGAGATCAAAAATCATATTTTAGCATTGAAAATTCCAATAAAATTGGAAGTACTTACATATACATTTAAAGAGTGAATATTTTTTAACACCATGTTGGTATTGATTAAGCCTTTTATTACCCTTTTACTAGAAAACGATATTCATGGTTATTCACACAAAATAATAGCCTTATGTTTCGTAAGGAAAAAAATAGAAATCAATATGCTTTAAAGAAATATATTTCATTCAATTTTATTTTGAAAAATGGCATCCATTGAAATGATATATTATATATACTATAAAAAATTTATAAAAATACAAAGTGTTGAGTATGTGGTTTATGCAAATTTTGACATGCATATATCAAAAAACTTATGTGTTTCTAGGACTAGTACATCGTTTATTAGTCCAGAGGGCATGGGGACTATTAGTAAAGGATTTTTTTGCATTTATATTATTCATGCATAAGAATCAATGGCCTTTTCATGTTTTAACATAATTTTTTTTTGGGGTAAGTCATGCATTTTTTAAGTGGTATTTTATTCGTTTATCCAAGGTTTTATGTTTGATCTTTTATTTGGCCTCATATCGAGGTATGAGGCTTCTCAAACATAAGGAACAAAGGGTTTGAAGTTAAATACAYTGGATATGCAGAAAATAAGGTGAATTAATGCTAAGTTTCAACTTAACATTAATTCTCAAACATTAAATGTTTAATGTCTTTAGACGCATAAAGTCCATAACCCCATTTGCAATGTATGGTGGTGGCTTTGGTGTTGGTGTCTCACAATGACACTTGGTAGAGTGTTTGGTAGCCGTGTCTTTGAGCACTTGGTCACTTGCATGCCCCACACTTGGTCACTTGCATGTCCCTTGCGAGTACTATAAACAATTGCTTGGTTGCTTGGTATGTTGTCTGTCATTTCTCACTCCCCATCTTGAGCATGGAGGTTGCATTGTTTTGAAGAAGGCCTTCTAATCACTCACGAATCTTTGCACAATGGCCTTTATTCGACCATTCTGCAAGAACAGTGCCTGGTTGGAGGAAAACACTCCCTTTGCTTGTATCGGATTTTGGAAGTAAGGAAACAATGCATGGTCGGAGGAAAGCACCTCCTTTCCTTGTATCAAATTTTGGAAGTAAGCCTTTCGTTGTACCAAATTTTGGAAGTAAGCCCTGTCAAAGTGAGTAGCAGTGGAATCCATAAAAGAACCTGGGTTGAGTAGCGGTGGAATCCAGAAAAGAACCTGGGCTGCGGTTGGTGTTGGGTTGTGCGCAGACCCTACGTAGGAAAAGTGTGGCCCCATGGTCGAATCTATGTTTCTCACTCCCCATCTTTCCAGGATTCACTGCCTTAGCCAAACAATATAACTCATACAAGCATTCCTAGAAGAGGGATCTTGAGCTCATCAATCCAAATAAATGAGTGACATCATTTTGTACATGGGGTTTTGCAACTAACAAAGCAGAATCTCATTCTTTCAACAAGTTGTTCAGATATGTTTTTAGATATGGTGGAATTTTATTTCAGGTTACAACAACAAAAGGAGTAAAGATAAAATAAATCATCTTACCTAAAACACATGAAATTAGTAACTCAAGTGATATTATGAATGGAGGAGAGGGAGGTCTGGTGAGAAAGTGATATGCGATGATTAAAGATCCAGGGTTCAAATCTAGCTAGACGCCATGAAATACACCATGGATGACATTGCTAATGAGATATTTTGCAGCCTTAGAGGATGATGGCCATGTGCTCGGTAATCTCCTAAACGATTTTCTCCAACATGAAGTTGGACAACAATTTACGGCTCATGCGCTGGTTGCATCCCTCATGTTGTTCATGGGATGGATCCTCGATAGCTGGTTCTTAGGCTAGATCCCTTTTTCTCATCTCAATAGCTTGTACATATAACCTTGCGTTCTTACACGATACATGGACGGTTAACTCCACCAATTTGTTTGTAAATAACATCGAAGCCTCATGGAGTTACTCCTTAAGCAGAGGAGAGTGAGCTATTACATCGATGAACATGTGCGAATCTCTCCACAATGGCCTTTGTTCGACCATTCTGCAAGAACAGTGCCTGGTCAGAGGAAAACACTCCCTTGTACCATATTTTGGAAGCAAGCATTGTGAAAGTGAGTAGCGGTGGAATCTAGAAAAGAGCCTCCGCTGCGATTGGTGTTGGGCTATGTGCAAACCATGGATGATTTTAGGGGCTAAATTTCGCTCATGGGCTAATTTTCCATGGTTTTTCCAAAAACAAGATTTGCTATTTTAAAAATGATTCGCCCAAATTCTATAAGATAAAATTATTTTACCTTAAAAATCGCCAAAATTTTATAAAAACTATATAAAATCCTTAGAAATTTGAATTTTTTACAAAAATATCGCCAATCATTTATAGTTGCCATATGAAGGATTAGTAAGATTCTCTAAGGTTTCTACATTTTAAAATAAATTTCCATCCTTAAAATCATCCCTAGTGCAAACCCTACGTAGCTTCTGTTCAAAGTGTGGCTTCAAGGTCAGATCGATGTTATGCGTAGCATTGAATTTTTGGACTCTACTCTCAAAGGAAGAATTTCCTCCTCTATAGATGGTTCTTATACCAGGTAAAATGGGGCAGATTCAGGGTAAATTACTACCTTGTCTGTTATAACTAGACTTGTCACTCATCGTCCCAGTATCCTTCCTTTCAGCTAGTAAGATAATACAGGAAGCCACAACTACTGCAGCTACTGCATCAATGGTTGAATCAATGGCTTAATCTACTATATCAAACTCAGAAACAACAGGGTGGGGGTGGATGAAACATTAGGGAAGATTTTCCAGAGCTGGGCATAAATATACTCCTTTTCGGCTGCTATGAGAGAGAAAGAAAAAAAATAAGAGTTTATTCAAACCAGTGCCCACTAACACTCACGGGTCACCAACAACAACATATTTAAAATCTAGTGAAGCAATGGTCGCAAACTCGCTTTTCCATGTTCTCCATTCATGACGCTATGTGTTCCATGAGGAGCATGTAGGTGGTGCATGGAAGAATTATTCACCCAAGTGGAATGTCTCAACATACACGTTTTCCAATAAATAAGGTGAATGATATCGTACAATTCTCTGATACTTGTATTAAATATTATATTCAAAATCTCCAAAAACATTTACCTACAAAGTGTAAACACTAAACATATTTGCAACTTTGTCTATACATTTAGTTGTAGATTGCCTAAAATAAAAAAGAAAGACCTTATGTTTCTGCCTTACCAGTTATGGGAGAATGGATGGTCTTGATCCGGACGAGGAATTCGACAGAAATATAGCTCCTCTAATACAATATTGCTCGGCTCGCAACATTAGTTGGGCGGGTGATCTCTTTTCTCAGAGGATCTAGTTTTAGGTATGTATTTCCTTGTCATCAGAGAGAGTATTCTCATTTAGGACATGCCTTAAAAAACTTGACATATTCTGATGGCAATCGTTGTTGAGGAGATTGAGAATCTCTGTAAAAAATAGGCTCATCCACACCAAATAAATAGGCCCACCCACACCAAATAAATGTTTATCTACTATGCAGTCAAATTATTCAAATTTACGAACTCCGACATGCAAGAGGTTCCACCCTTTTTGCATGTTCTCAGCATAGGTTTTCCTATACTTCTGAATCGTTTCCTCAACACTTCACGACACCAGAGAAACAATACACGCAATCACCATTACATCGTTTATATTGACATCGTATTGAGATTAAAAAATCCCCGAACAACTTTTCATAGAAATCATTTCTCGTTGAACGAGATAGAATGACTATAGAGGTCGCTTAATGATTTACTAGATGAGCTATATACTAGTTGAAACAATAACCTTGTTTGGCTAACTGTCCCTTCTCACACTTTTAGAGTAAAAAATCACGCAATTAAAAATTTAGAAAACTCGCTTCCCATGCTTTTGTAGATGACTATTTCATTAAAAAAATTAGGAAACAATAACCTTGTTTAGATAACTCTCCCTTCCCACGCTTAAAGAGTCAAAAATCACCAAACGTTAGACTTGTTATGCTAGCTCGACTTATATACTTTCAAAGTCGAGTCAAAGGATCCACTAGCTTCCTACCTCTCCCTGGCAAGGACTTTTCCAATAGAAAATTTGCTCAAATTATATTAGAGTATAATTTTTTTACATCTTCTTGTCCATAACATGGAATCCAGTAAGAGACTACACATTATGTACAGTGTACCTAAGAAGTCAAAACAAATACTATCCGGAAATAACATTCCTTACAAGTCTCAAAGGATCAGTATTTCAAAAAGTGATGCTACATAACCACAATACTAGATCAAATGGGAAACATTTGTCTATATATTCCTAGATCTATATGATAAAAGTCCAAAAATAGTATAAGCATGTTCAAAATACAGAAGTACATAAATTTTTCAAAATAGAAAGAGATGTCTCTTGGGACCTTCAATCCCGTTTTCCCACTTGAAATATGTAATTTTGCCTGCAGGTTCCTGTATAGCTTGTTTTGATAGATAGTCTGCCTCCTTATTAAATTCCTTGAAAATATGATGGAAACTAATTTCTTGAAAGTTTTTTATTAATTCCTTTGTTCTAAGCTTCCATCCTTCAATAACACTAGCCTGGAGTCTTCCTCTTTTGGTTAGCCATTCTATAACTACCTTAGAATCTCCCAGAACTTGAAGTTTTTGTAGAGACAAATGAATAGCTAGTGTGAGAGTTGCCCATACTCCCAGTAGTTCTGCCCTTGTATTGGATCCTTCCCCACAGTTGAAAAACCATCTATACATTGATAAATATGGATTTTTGATAACACCCCCGACTCCACACTGCTTGCCACCTGATTGTGCTGTCCCATCAAAACATGCAGTAGTAGTATCAATAAGTTGAGCAATCAAACAAGCTCTTAAAGGGATAAATTTTTGAGATGTCGGGTGTCTTTTAAGTGATCCGGGAGTCTTGATAACCACAAAGAGAACTGAAGGAGAAGTATTCTCAAAGATCGCTTTGTTCCTCTCTATCCAAATATACCAGCAAGTATGGGAAGCTAGAATAGAGGATACAGACTTATCCTTTGTCCAAGAGTTAAAATAATCAGATAGTTTATCCCCTTCCCAATTTTTTTTATACTTGTGAATAGTTTTTATTCTTTCCCAAAACAATTTGGTGAAAGTGCAATGTATGAATAGATGGTTAATATCTTATGTGTTATGTTTACACAATTGGCAACGACTTGGGCCCTCCCAGCCTTTTAGTTGAAGTATATCCCATGTTAATATTTTGTTTTTAGTTGCCAACCATATAAATAATTTGATCTTGAGTTGCATGTCCCATTTCCATATATTAAACCTCCATCCACCATAGCTCGGGAACCTCTGGGTACATATGAGATCCATATATGCATTTTTAATAGTAAGAGACCTAGAAGTATTTCCCCTGGTCCACATTAGTTCATCATATGTTTCCTGGATGGAGGCTCCAACACTAATAAGAGTGATACAAAACCGATCCCATTCTACTGCCAGCTCACCTGTAACACCCATCTCGCTACTATTGATCCAGTTGGTTGTGAGGGAGAAATGGTCCAAGTGCCCTTTGGCTTGGGAAAGAACTGTAATCTTTTTCTGCCTTAATTGAGTGATGAGAGCCTGTGAGAGAAAGGATCTATCTCCCAACCCCAAGATTATGTCTTTACTGAGAATGATAAGATGACCCGATCCGGGGATCCAACTTAGCCAATGAGTGATCAAGTGGACCGATTTAATAATACTGTTCCAGATTCTTGATGCCGCATATTGTTTGAATGTGGCCGACCTGAACCAATTTATGACAGTTGTAAAGGGAAGCTATTTATCTTTAATAACATTGTTCCAAATTCCATCCCGAGTTAATACTCGCCAGAGTGTATTAGCTGTCAGAGCTTTGTTGAAATGGGATAAATTGTGAAAACCCCATCCACTGCACTTCTTTGGTTTGGATAGTGATTCCCACCTGTAGAGATGGAAATGTTGAGTTTCACTGCTACCATTCCATAGAAAATTAAACATAATTTTCCGAATCTTGTTTAAAACTGAGCGGGGGATGGTCTCCAACGACATCCAATAAACCGGTTGACTCTCCAATACCAATTTTATTAAAATATATCGACCACCTATTGCACCAAAATCCAATTTGTTTCTCCATCTTGGTCAACAACCAACTCCAGTCTTCATCTTTGTACACACTAGTCTTTAGATAATAACCAAGATATTTGAAACCAATAGCTAGATCTGTAAATGTAAATGGGAGAAAGGACTTGAATGGCGTTAGGTCCACTTCCGATAACCCCTCATAAATAATAGTTGTTTTGGAATCATTAACCTGAAGACCCGAATCTTTACAAAACCGTTTGATGAGTCTGTCAATTTCCAACCATTCTTGAAGTGTGGAATTTTTCATGATTAATACATCGTCCATGAAGAATAAGTGGAGAATTTGTATCATTTTGGATACCTTAATACCATCTAGTTTTCCTTCCCCTTTACTTTCCTTTAATAAAAGACTAAGACCCTCCATAACCAGGATAAATAACAAAGGGGATAAAGGGCACCCTTGGCATAAACCTCTACCACTTCTGAAAAAATATGTAGCCTCTCCATTAAATAAAACAACAAAAGATGAGGAAATGACACAAATCATAATCCAATTGGTCATCTGAATACCAAATCCCACTTGTATTAAAATCATCCTTAACAAATCCGAATCTATGCAATCGTATGCTTTCCGCAGATCCAACTTCAAAACAATGGATTTTAATTTCTTTTCTTTTTTATGTTATGGAGACACTCATGTGTTGTTCCAATGGCATATTGTATCTACCTACCTTTCAAAAATCCCAACTTCTTTGCTGAGAGAGATCTGGAAAGGATAGGTTTTATCCGATTAGCAATGATTTTTGAGATTAATTTGTAGTAGAGGTTATAACGATATAGGCTTGAAATCCCCAAGGTTGGTTGGATTATTTTGTTTTGGTATAAGGGCTAAGAATGTAGAATTTAGGCTCCCAACAATAAATCCTTTCAATATTGACTCCTCAACCATCTCTAAGAGGTCCTCCCCTACCAAATCAAAGAATTGAGTGAAAAACTCGACAGTTCAACCATCGAGCCATGGACTTTTATCTTTTTTGAACAGATATAAAAATTCTTTCAATTCACCCAAATTAACTGGACCATGCAGTGAACTTGCTTCTTCAATAGTAACCAGCCCGAAGAATAGACCAACAACTTTGACTTGTTCTTTTGTGGAAGGAAGGCTCGGAGCCATGATTTTTTTTTTGAAATAATTTACCGCCTTCTCTTTTAATTCTCCTTGACTACTGTGTATATATCCAGTTTCATCTGAAATCTCCCAAACATGTTTCTGATTCCTCCTGTAATTAGCATAATGGTGAAAACAAATTGTGTTTTGGTCGCCACTTTGGATCCAAATTGCCCTAGTGTGTTGTCTCCACTGTTCTTCCTTTGATTTTAATAATTTATTTATTTCTTGTTCCATATTACAAAGGTGTCTTTTCACTTTAGGAAGTGATGCATATCCCACCATATTCAAAATAACATCTTTAATTTCAGTCTCAAACATTTCCAGATGTAGCAAGTTCCTGCCAATTCTTTCCTTTATCCATAGCTTGGTGTGTGTCTTCAAGTCCTTTAGTTTCCAGACCATTCTACATTGTCTTCCTTCTTTAGATAAATTTTTTGGATCCTTCCATACCTTACGAACTAATTCATTGAAATTATTTTCTGGCAGCCACTGAGAATTTAATTTAAAAGGTTAGGATTTATATAATGGAGGAATATCCAACTGTAATAAAACAGGGGCATGATCCGATATAAATGGGTACTCCACCCAAGACCTATAGAGGCCCACACTTGTTAATAAATCTTCGGAAATAAAACACCTATCTAGTCTCTTTGCAATAGAGTCTGTACCAGTTCACCCATTCCTCCAAGTTGGGGAAATCTTTTCTGGTTGGATATCAAATAAATGTTTGGATTGGAAAAAAGATTTGAAAAAATTGACCAACAGTCCAACTTGTGAACAACCTCCGCTGACCTCACCCGATGAGATAGTTAAATTTTTATCGCCAGCAATAACTAGAATTTTATAAGATAGTAGACCACTGTCTGCCACAAAATTTCAGAAAAAAATTCGTTCCAAGCACGATCCATATATATTGAGCAGAGTGAACTCCCTCTTGCTATCTATACACCTTCCTGTCAACATAATTCCACCACAGGAAAGGTGAGGAACCAAATCTAAAATGGTTGGATCCTAGGTGACTCAAAGACCTTCCGAATTACCAACTGAATTTACAACACAAGAAACCCAAGTGGGTAAGAAGTAATTCATGAAATCTCTAGCTTCCGTTCGTGAACCAAGGTTTCCTATAAAAACACGATGTTTGGACAGGTTCTATCCAAAAGATGATGGACAGAGGCTGATTTTTGAGTGTCCCCGACCCCTCTAAGATTTAAGGAAAGTGATAACATTACGTTTCCCTAGCCAGGGATTTCATTGGTCTAAGTGCCCTACAATCAGTGGTAGAAGGAACAATGTCAATTGGCAGTGAGGTCGAAACCACCAATTCCTTTCAGGAGCTCCTTCTCTTTATAGGGGAATGTTCAATTCTCAGGCCCCTAGACCAGGCATACTCTTTTCCATCCCCCTCAGAACATGGAAAAGAGGTACTAGCCTCCTCACCACCAGCGGAATTTCCATAAACAATGTTTCCCAAGTAAATTGGTAACTAAATAGTTGAGTTAGTGTCGCGGATGAAAGGAATCAGGGAATCTAGAACAACAAAAAGAGTATTGTCATCATCCTATGATTCCCTACAACCGGGGAGAGTTTCAATAACATCAGACAGATGCAAAGACAAACGAGAGGCGATAACTGACAGACTAGGGTCATCACGACCAACAGGGAGCCTAGACTGTGCTTCCTTATCAGAAATGAGAGCAGGACTCGGGGGCTAGATTTAAATACTCTACCCCCGAAAACCCCATCGGTGATGTAACCTTATCCTCCTAACGATCTGACCCCACTAAATCGTGTCCAGAAAGTTCCTTATCCACCTCAGAGGGCACCTCGCTGGTGGAAGTAGAAAGTTTAAGCCAATAAGAAGCATCCAATGCATCCCTTTCCCACAAAGATAATGTATAATAAAGAGCAAGACAATGTATTTTTAACTTATCAGTGACCATGTCCATAGGCTCAAACTAGCTAGAAACCTCTGTTGAAAAACGCAAAGTCTCGGTCCCAAAAGAGTCTGTTTCCGATGAGTAGCCATGAATATCTCTACATAAAGCAGTGTCTCCTGACACCTCTTCTTCAACGATGCCATTACAATCCCTTTGAAGGTGTCTCGCACTATGACAAAGGATACACCTAAAATCTATGACAAGGTAATCTAGCCTCTGAAGCACCCAACGACCTCTCCATTCAATCTCTATAACCTCCGGTAGATTGTAGTGGATGTTTGTTTCAACCAGAATTCTCCCAATATTTCTAGACGAAGCCATAAGGATCTGCCTGTCCAAAGTGATAAAATTACCCAAAGAGTTCCCAATATCCCTTAAGGCACCCTCGTTCTAGAGTTGAATGGTTAACCCAGGTAAAAGAACCCACAGATGGCGGTTTTGGAAGTATTCAGTTGTCGGGTCAAAAGATACCCTCCACCTCTTCAGCATAAGGTGACTGCCTCCAAAAACCCACTGAGTTTCTAGAAGAAGGGTTAAATCCTCTGGAACTTTACAAATAAAAGCCAACTAGTCTTTAGTTAAGTACAAAATCTTAGGTGTGTAGCCTAGGATAGGCACCCAATGTTGTTCTACCCAGACCGAGATAGGAACCTTACTCAAATAGCTGTAAGATACTCTGCCAACCAGCCCACACAGAGCCATCTTGCAGGTCTCCTCGAGATTGATATCAGACCCCATGACCATTCTCTTAATGTATTTGTTAGCTTTCCACTATTTGTGCCTAACTTCAGCAGTAGTCGAAGGCTTTCTCGCCTTTTTCTATGTGTTGGGAGAACCCGCACCCCTTAAACCTGCATTCATACCACCCACAGGCATAACCTCCTCCATAAGCCGCGAAATACTAGACAACACAGAAGGGAACCGATAAAGGTAGGCGAAATGTCAAACTTCCTGCTAAAATTAAGGGCATGTTGAGAGGTCATATCACTGGAAGAAAGATTAAATGAGGTCATACCCACTCCCAAGGAATCAGCAGTGGCGAAAAGATCCACCCTCTACCAAATGGCCTCGTCATCTACACCCATTAGTGCACTGACGTCGCCTTATATGTTATCGTGTTGTGGATTTTCCATAGCTACGCCACCTAGGCTCCATTGGTAACGTTCAAGCCAGATTCATCAATATAGGACCAGTTTCCTAGAATATATATAGGTGGCTAAAATAATGGAGTCAAGGCCCAGTTATAGTTACTTAAAAGCTGGTTGCAGAGGGTTAAAGGTGACGTAAAACCAAAAGAAACTATCCACAGTCCATTAAAGAAAACTAGAAAAACTAATGAAAGGCGCCTCGGAAATAGTGGTTTGTCTCCTATTTCAAGGAAGTAGAGTAAAGGACAATATGTAGATAAATAAAATAAAAAAACTGCTAAATCAGTCGAAAACTTGACAAAAAAATGCCAAGGAAGTGTTAACCTACGCTAATCGATGACTCCAGAATGACAATATCTCACTCTGGTTCCATCTTCAACTTCGATTCTCCCTCTCCCGCCTTCTTTTCAAGCTTCACACTGTCCATGAGTAATCAATAATAGTCACTATACATGCTTTCCCCTTGGTAAGGACTTGTTGCTAAACAACTCTCCTTGTTAAATATAATAAAAAAATATTAATGATTTTAAAGACAATGAATCAAAACAATGTAATATCTTTGTAGATACAGTGAAAATATTTAAATACAATGTCAAATTAACAAATTAAACATAATATATCGATATGATGGGAAAATATTGATAATTTTAAAAATCAATGTATCATTATAAATTTAATTTAATTTTGAACAGTAAAAAATCAAATACTATGAAAATTATATTCAATTATATGAAATATAAAATAAAATATTATACTATGAAAATTATATGAAACTTTAAATATAAAGTGTAGATATAATGAAAAAAAAAATCAAATACTATGAAAATTGTATTCCATTATACGAAATATTAAATATAAAGTGTAGATATAATGAAAAAATATATATATCTTCCACAATTTTAATGACAACATTTCATTTATGGGAATATTATTCTTCCATAAACATTAGATTGGTTCTGACATAAACTTGAAAATAATAATAATAATGAAAAAAACCTATAGAAATATAATGAAAATATGAAATATGAAATTTAATATAGAATGAAAAAAATGTAAATATAACATAGAGATACAATGAAAATTTATTGACCTCAATACATTTCGTAAATATAACAATATATCACATAATGAAAATATGTAATTTGATGTACAATTGGTTTCCACATGTGGGATAACCGATCATAATGCACAAGTTTGGTATTTGGCGTTGGTTGTACACTATTGTTCAAGTGACTTCATGGAGATTTGTGGGTGATTCCATCCTTTAAGGGGAGAGACATATGGTTGTGCTCATTTGTTTGATTCATGCGTTGTGCATATGTGCGTTTCATATGTGGTTGGACTTGTACCCTTGAGTATGTACTCGATATTATGAGATGAACATGCATTCATGGCATATTTGGATTCACATGTAAATTCGTGTGTTATAGAAGTGAGGAATTTTAGAATGTGATATAAGTTAATTAAGGTTAATTATGGTCAATCATAGTTAACTAAAGTATTTTATAATAAGTAATAGACAATTATATTTAACCATAGTCAATTAGAGGTATTAGTAGTCAATCAAAGTCAATCATAGTTAATCATAATTAACCAAAATCAAGCAAAGTCAACCATAATCATCTTATAATTAAACATTGAGAACATATCGTTTTTCTTATCCTTGTCATTGAAATAATAAATTATTTCAAGTTCAAATATAAATGAACATTATCAAGTGTTATGATGCAACATGGCCTACATTTACTAGATATGACTTTTAGGAATTGTATGTAACATTTGAGAAATGTTGCAATAAAAACAACCTTAAAGGTATGTCACATTACAATATAACCCTTGATAAACATCACAATATCACATAACCCTTGAGGAATGTAGTAATGCAACATAAGTCAACCAAGATCAACTATGGTCAACCACAGTAAAATATAGTCCACAATATACATTCATATTTAACCACACTCAAACAAAATCAATGATAGTCAACCACAATCAACTAAAGTCAATCATAATAAACCGAAGTTTGTTAAATTCAACCTATAGTCAACTAGATAGCACATATCAATTTACTTTTACTCATTATTAAAAAATGAATTATTGCAAGTTTAAATATAAGTCAACATTATCAAAGTGTTGTAATGTGGCATTTACTACTTTACTAAGTAGAACTAGAGGAATTGTCCGTAACCTTTCATTTCAACAATAGTCAACTATAGTATGCCAAGTCAAATGGAGTCAACCATAATCAACAAAAGTTAGCTATAATTAAACACAATCAACCATTGTTATCCAAGTCAACCTCAGTCAACCAAAGTCAACGATAGTTAAACACAAGCACACTTGTCCAAGTCAACCATAAGCAACCAAAATTGGTGATGCTCCATGAAAGTCAACCTTAGTGAGCCAAGGTAGCCATAGTCAACCATACTCAATGAATTCAACGATAATAATCCAAGTCAACTAGAGTAAACCAAAGTCAACCATAGTGAACCAAAATCTTTCATAGTTAACATAATGAACGACAATTAGCCAAGTTAACCAAAGTGTACCATGGTCAACCATAGTCAACCAATTCGACCATAGTCATTCAAGTTAACCACACTCAACTAAAGTCAAAATTGTCAACCACATTCAACAATGGTCAACCAAAGATAACTAAGGTCAACCATTACCAACAAATTCAACAAAAATCAACCCCATGCAACATAGTCAACCAATATTAACCAAACTCAACCACACTTAATTGTACCCAACCCTAGTTAAACCCAATCAACTAAAATGAACCAAATTCAACTGAAGTCCACCATGGTTAAGCATAGTTAGTAAAGTCAACCACCCTTAACAAAAGTCAACTAAAGTGAACATAGTCAATTGAATTCCAACCATAATCAACCAAAGTTAACTAAGGTTGAGCACAACCAACCAATTTAACTATAATTAACTCTAGGTAGCCACTGGTTAACTAGTGGCAACCACACTCAAGTGCAATGAACCATAATCAACCAAGGTAACCAAAATCAACCAATGTTAACTAAAGTCAACATAATCAACCACATTTAGCCATGGTCAACCAAAACTAACAAATTAAAACATAATCAACCCTATGCAACATAGTTAACCATTATTAACCAAATTCAATTAAAGTCAACATAGTCAACAACATTTTGCCATGGTCAATCATAGCCAACAAATTCAAACATAATCAACTCCATGCAACATAGTTAACCAATGTTAACCAAATTCAACCACACTCAATTGTACTTAACTGTAGTCAATCACAATCAACTGCAGTGAAACAAAGTTGACTAAAGTCCACCATGGTCAAACATAGTCAACCACACTCAACAAAAGTCAATTAAAATTAAAATAGTCAATTGTATTCTAGTGATAGTTAGCGAAAGTCAATTATGACCAAGTATAGCTCGAAAATTTAAATAGAGTTAATTCAACTAATGTTAACCACACTCCACTGTAGCAAACCATAGTTAACCATAGTGAATAAAAGTTAGCCATAATGGAAATCAACCACACTTAGCTAAGTCATTCATAAGTAAGAAAAGTCAACCTCAATCATATAAATCAACCATGGTATGCCAAGTTTGGCTATGGTTCACTTTGGCTCACTATGCTTGACTATGGTTAATTGTTATTGACCGTCTTTGACCTTAACTCACTATGGTTGACTGTGGTTAACAATTGTTGACTCCGTTTGACTTTGGCTAACCGTGGTTCACTATGGTTGACTTTGGTTCACTATTGTCCACTATGTCAACCCTAGGGAGCATAAATAAACAATTTTTAATAGTAAAATACAATCAGCGTAGTTAATCATAATTAACCACAATGATGCATGTCAACTACAAGGAATCAAAGTCAATTGAAGCCCACCATGATCAACCACATTGACCCATGTCAACAACACTTCACCAAAGTAACCTAAAGTGAACATGGTTGACCAAATTTAACCATGGTTAAAAAAATTCAATGAAGGTTAAGCATAGTTAATGAACTCAACCACAGTGAAACCCAATTAACAAAATCAACCATACTTAACTAATGTCAACCATAGTGAAAATCAACCACACTTAGCCAAGTCATCCATAAGTAAGCAAGTTCAATGAATGTGAACCTCAATGATCCAAGTAAAAAGTAGTCTGCCAAGTCGATAACAACTAGCCATAATTAATCGTACTTAGTAAAGTCAACCATAGTCATCATAGTGAATTAATTTCAACCAAAGTCAATCATAGTAAACCAAATTCAATGACATTAAAACAAAATCAACCATAGTGAGCCAAGTCAACCAAAATCAACTAAAGTTAACCATTGTTAACCACCCTCTACCAAGTCAACAAGAATCAACAAACTCAACCATAGTCAACCTTAGTTACGCAAGTCATCTACAATCAACCATAGGAAACCAAATTTAACCAAAGTCAACATGAAACATTCATAATCCACTCATGTCAACCACAGACAACAAAATATTTCTTTTTCTATTAGCAGTAGTAATATTATTACTACATTATATTTAAAAATATATATTGTTGTTTCCATTGAAATTACTAATATAATATTAATTATTCTTTATATTTACATGATTAATATTCATATTAATTATTTTCATTTTTTGAATTATAAATAATAATAACCCTCCTCTCACTCACGCCATCAACTAACAAAACCACATTAGTGGTGGTTGAACTATTCTGCAAGTGGCATTAGTTAATGAAAGTGGAAAATACTAATGTTTCCTATGACATAAATCGACCACCACTAATGTGGTTGCACTAGTTTTATTTATTTACATGGATAAGGGAGCAGGTTAATAAGTAGACAAATTGATCTGAAATGGACCCAAACACAAAGTAGTGGTTGGGGGCCTAAGTATCTAAGGTAATTCAACAACTAAGGAAGGTTAGTAACTATGTAAAAGACCATGCAAAGTAAAGTGGAATAAGACAAAGGAGAAGAAAACAAGAATTAAATAAAATATAAAATAAAATAAGAGAGAAAAGACTGAGGAATCAAAAATGAAAGGCCTGGCTTGTGGTCCTTCCCATTACACCATATCTCCTTATTTCTTCCTGTACTTTCACTCTCAAAGGGTCCTTTATGGCCAGGAGGAAATAATACAAAGGAGAAGGAGTTATGCACATTTTTGAATGGCCCATAAGCATGTAGCTTGCATTGTAACCAAAGATTGTCGAAATAGGTTGAGCATCCATTGAATGTTGGTTTTTCCATTTGGGTTCCCAGGGTAAACAATGTCTCTATGTGCAATGTTTTCACAATATGTTATTGTTTTAATGTGTCAACTTGTTTCTTTGTTGATAGTAGAGATTATCTTTGATATAAATCGTTGCTAGCGAATAGTGGGAGTCCAAATGAGAGGGATATGCAATCAAACTTATGGATTTACTGCATTATTGGTTTTCCTTCTCAAATAGAGAGTATAACAACCTTGTTACTGCCACCATAGGATGCATTTTTAGGCCAAGATATCAATGAATATTACCTCGAAGTTGTTGCACTTCTTTAGGAGATTTCCAAATTAGTTTATTTGTGCTTCATGGACAGTTGGGTGTTTTTAAACATTACTGGGCATTTTTCTCTTAGCATTGGTCATACCCCTCTCCTTTGAGCATTGCTCTTACCTATTGGGAAAAATCAAAGTTAACCTTGGTTGTCTAAGAGGCCGTACGCATCCCCATAAACATTTATAGTCCATACAAGCATCATAGAGATTGTAGGTGATCATACCACAGTCATACGAGTTGTGTGTAGTTGTGGGAGGCCACATAAAATATTTTGATATTCATATTGATGCAATGGAACTTTGTTGTGAACATTGATGGTACATATAGCTTGTTTTCATTAATAATTGTATCCACTGGAAGCTATAGGTAGCATACATAAATTCTTCATTACTCTACTCATTTGTCTTTTGTTGAAAAGTGTGTTAGGTATTGTGTGAGTGCAACCACAAATCCAAATCTTTTTCATGACTGTGGGTTCTCCGAAATAACTACCGAAATCATTCTTTGGGAATTGTAGCTTATTTTTTCACTGTATCATTGGCTCCAACACCATTATTTAATTTGTATTCTAATAACTATGTTGCATCTATATTTTCCACATGCATCATATCCCGTTAACTAAATTGTTGTCACAACTCAATTACCATTCACTTGAATCACTGTTGTGTTTACTAGAGTGCCCAATCAACCAATTGTTGAGTTGAGTGATACAATATCCATAATGTTTTTTTCTATCACTTGCAACATCCCTTTCTAGTATACAAATGAAAGTTAAATGGGAAAATCACTTTATAGGAATGTATGGATAACACACACACACACACACACACACACACATATCTTAAATGGGCATATTTACAATCGACTAAGTGTTGTGTAGGCACATTGGAAAGGCAGAGTCAATTTCCAGCCATATCCATTTGTAGACACATAAATGTGTAACATTTGTGAATGACATATTTGTTCTTATTGAAGCTTTGTGTTGAAACATTTTATTCTAATAGAGTGAGTTATCTTGTTGTCACCTCGCAAAGGTAGTGAACTTGCTCCTT
Source organism: Picea engelmannii (assembly GCA_009831015.1). Taxonomy (NCBI): domain Eukaryota; kingdom Viridiplantae; phylum Streptophyta; class Pinopsida; order Pinales; family Pinaceae; genus Picea; species Picea engelmannii. The sequence continues at coordinate 410,304 of ML785809.1, forward strand.
GGGAATTTGTTTGACACTGCAAAAAAAACCATATTCTCATATCTCAAGATCAAGAGCAAGATTTGAAGCATAGCAACATAACCAATTTATGCATACGTTCCTAGTCACAAACAATAGAGAAACCAACTCAGAGTCATGTTTATTATTGTTAGCAAGTTGTTGTGTGCAGGCTACAATGGGGAACAACATTTCTATTCAAGACTTGTAAGTTTTAAACCTGTGAAGTAAATCAATGAATATATATTCTAAGGAAAATATAAATTAATCAATGGCTCACACATATAGTACACAAATATTTACGCTGGAAACCCTTAACCGGGAGAAAACCAACCTTCCTTGGTTCCACACCTCTCAACTCTTCATTGCATTAATTTCACCATTCACAATACAATATATACACAATATTTTAGGTATTCCGCAGCTACAAAAACCCTAATCCCTTAATCCGAGAATAATTTAGAAAATCAATGAATATATATTCTAAGGAAAATATAAATTAATCAATGGCTCACACATATAGTACACAAATATTTACGCTGGAAACCCTTAACCGGGGGAAAACCAACCTTCCTTGGTTCCACACCTCTCAACTCTTCATTGCATTAATTTCACCATTCACAATACAATATATACACAATATTTTAGGTATTCCGCAGCTACAAAAACCCTAATCCCTTAATTCGAGAATAATTTAGAAAACCACTAAAATAGAAAAAAAAAACTCTAAAACAACAAAAACCACCCAGACAAGTGATGGGATTGTTAGATGCAGTCATCAAATATGACGTGCCCCACACACACACATGCAAAGAATATAAAACCTAACCAACATTCTCCCACTAGTTGTTTTCTTTGCATACAGGGGGTCACATGATTACATCGTCAACAATCCAGGGCAGTAATGCCCATTGTTTCTCTACACCAAGAGAGCTTCTCGGAGCTCACCAACTTTGTCAATAAATCTGCAACATTCTTCAAAGTGTCTACCTTCTCCAACAATGCCTTCTTTTCTTCAACCATGTCTCTCACAAAGTGATATTAAACATAAATATGCTTTGTCTTTGAATGATAAGATGGGTTCTTTTCTAGGGAGATTGCACTCTGACTGTCACAATCTAACCTTACTGCTTATTGTACCAACCAAATACCTAAACACATTCTTCGTAACCATACTTCTTCCTTGTATGCATGAGTGGCTTCCATGTATTTAGATTCTGTAGTTGAGAGTGCCACTATAGCATGTCTTTTGCTCATCCAATTGTTTTCTCCTTCAAATAGGTTAAACACATACCCACTTGTAGATCTTATGTGATCCAAATTTCCATTCTAGTTTGCATTAAAAAAACCATGTATGTTCAACACAATATCCAATCTTGGTCTTCCTTGGTAGCACAATCCATAGCTATAAGTGCCACGCAAATAACTAAAAAGCCCCTCTTTATTGTTGCCCAATGCTCCTTCCCTGGTTTTGACATGTATCTTCTCAAAACTCCCACTACATGTGCAATGTCTAGTCTAGTACAGACCATTTCATACATCAAACTGCCAACCGCAATAGCATATGGAACATGGGACATGTTCTCTTCCTCTTCTTATGTCTTGGGACATTGATTTGCATATAAATTTACACCTACAGGAATATGAACCTTAACCGATTTACTTTCCTACATATTAAACCTCTGCAATATTTTCTCAACATATTTTCTTTGATTCAACCAAAGTTTCACGTTTCCATGATCTATTTTAATCTCCATTTCCATAACGAAGTTAGCAACACTGAGATCCTTCATGTCAAATTTGAAGGATAGTTGTGGTTTCACCTCTTTGATAACATCCATGTTATTTCCTACCAACAACATGTCATCGACATACAACACTACATAAATGAAGTGATTACCAACCTTCTTGGAATATACATAATGATCAACCTTGCTTCTCACAAATCACAGTCCAAGGATGTGTTTGTCAAAATTTTTGTACCACATCCTAGGTGATTTCTTCAGACCATATAGTGACTTCTTTAGCTTGCAGACTAGCTCTTTCTTTCCCTTCACTGCAAATCCTTCTGTTTGCTTCATGTATATTTCTTCTTCCAGATCTCCATGTAGGAATGTTGTCTTCACATCCATTCTGGGAATAACCTTTTCTACTAACCGAGATTTGTATTTCTTCACTTTTCCTTCTTCATTCAACTTCTTCTTAAATGCCCATTTGCTGCCAATGGCCTTTCTTCCAGTTGGCAAATCAACTAGATCCAATGCCTCATTCTTATCCAAGGCATCCATCTCTTCAACCATGGCCTTCTTCCAGAGTTTACTATCCTCTAAATTCACTACTTCCCTGACTGTTATGGGATCATCATCAGTAATAGATAAAGCAAAATTAACAAGAAAATTAGGTGGATTATACCTTTTTGGTTGCCTTATTTCCCTCAATTATCTCCTCAATACTGGAGTATGAGGTTCTTCTTCTTTTGATTCATCTTCTTCCATTGGTTTAAATTTCCCATCATCCAACTCAAACTCTATTTTCTCAGGTTCTTCTTTCCTTGGTAGAAATTCTCGTTTAGGAACATATTTAACCTCTCTAAAAACAACATCCCGGCTATAAACAATCTTCTTAGTTTCTGGGTTCCAAAGCTTATAAAATTTCATACCATATTTATAACCAATAAATATACACTTTTTAGCTTTATTATCCAGCTTACTCCTATTTTCTTATGGAACATGTACATAAGCATCACAACCAAACACTCTGAGATGTTCAAGAGAGGGTTTCTTACCAGTCCATACCTCATGCAGAGTGTTTTCCACCAACGCCGACAAGGGTGATCTATTTACCAGGTAACATGTAGTACCCACTGCCTCTACCCAGAATTATTTTCCTAACCCGACACCATTAAGCATGCTCCTTGATTTTTCCATCAACGTCTTGTTCATCCTTTCTACAACCCCATTCTATTGAGGTGTGTATGGAGTAGTTTTCTGCCTTGCTATAATGTACTTACAAAACTCTTTGAATTCAGTCCCACAAATTTCTCCACCATTATCTATCCTCAACACCTTTATTTTATTCTCTGTCTGATTTTATACCATAGCCTTAAACTCTTTAAATTTATCAAATACCTCAAATTTATTCCTAAGTAAATAAATCCATATGTTCCTTGAGAAATCATCTATGACTGAAACATAATACACAGATTTACCTAGTGATGGAATAGGCACAAGTCTAAACATATCATTGCGTATCAACTCTAAGATCCCCTTTACTCTTGTAGCACCAGATGAGAATCTTACTTGATTTTGTTTACCATATATGAAATGTTCATAGAAATCAAAATCTAGGGTGCACCTAGATATACCTTCAACCATACCTTTACCGTGTAGTATTCGAAGGCCCTTTTCTCCAATATGTCCCAATATTCGATGCCATAGCATGATATTCTTTCCAGAGATAGTATAGATCTTGTCTTCTTTATTTTTCTGCTCAAGGACAACATAACTATTACACCCACCAATAAAAGTTCTTCCCAACAACTTATACAAAGTTCCACATCGAACTCCCCTCATCAACACCATTGTTCCTCTGACCATCTTGCAAGTGTCATTTCCCAATAAGTATCCAGACCTGCATCATCCAACTTACTTACAAATATTAGGCTCCTAGATAGATCTGGGATGTGTGTAACTCCAGGGAGAGTTCTAATCCTTCCATCTTTCAACAACAACTTAACCCTTCCACGTCCCATGATTTTGGTTGTCGAGTCATCTCCTAGGAAGACATCACCACCATCATACTTTTCATATTCATTGAACCACTCCTTGTGAGGAATCATGTGAAATGATGCACCTGAGTCGATCAACCATACATTAAGATCTTCATGTGTACTTGTAGATGGCAGGTAAATATCACGTCCTTCTTATGTGGAGGTTTTTTCCTCTATGCAAGAGGAATCATTAGATCCCTTTTCTTTATCAACTTTCTTAGGACTACATTCTTTCTTATAATTCTCAGCTTTACCACATTTCCACCATTTCCTCAAATATTTTCCTAGGGATTTAGATCTACCTTTAGATTTAGATCTCCCCCTTTGAAGGCTTATTTTTATCCCTATCTTTTGGACAAACTCTTACAAATAAAGCATCGGTGTTGTGACCGTTCATGATTTTTCACCTAATCTCTTTCGATAACAAGGATGAAATCACATCCTCATACTTCAATGTAGATTGAGTAGTACTACCAATTTCTACAACCACATTATCCCAAGAGTCTCACAAAGAACATAACAAAGTAATACACGTATCTTCTTCTGCAAGAGTAATATTAACAGATCCAAGTTGACTTTCTAGAGTATTGAAGGCATTTAAATGCTTTGTCATAGAATCTCCAACTTCCATCCTAAGATGATATAACTTCTTTCGAAGAAAAAAATTGTTTACCAGGGAATTTGAATGATTCAAATTCCCAAAATTTTCCCAAAGTTCCTAGGTTGTAGATTCTCCCGACACATTCAATGACACTATTATCGGACTAATCGGTAGGTGCGGACACTAACAGATCTCCCTAGATCCACCTGGATCTAGAACAAAATAGGACAGGACACGATTCTTTCCCTAAGTTGTAATCATTGAATCTGCTAATAGGAAGGAATAAGTGACATACCTTTATATCGCTTCCTTAGGTCTCTGTTGTTCCCGCTTCGCTTTGGTGCTCTCGTGAGGTCAAGTCCAAGACAACACAAACCAACCAAAGTGAAGATAGCAAAATGTATTCAACGTCAACTTGTGAATATGATCAAGAAATTACACAATAAAGTAAGAGTGACTTTATGGGAAAGGGACATGCCACTGTATCATATTAATTGAAAGTAGAAGATACAACCTGATCGCCTTGATGTTGCAAGCTTCCTTGACCCTTAGTTCCAATACACACACTTGCTCTGTACTTGCATGAAGAAGATCCAATTCCTCTTGATAGACCAAATAGAGCCTTCAAGCTTCTGTCGAAGCAAGTTTCTTCACACAATTATTTCACCAATTCTTCATTCAATCTTGCTTAACCTTTTCCATGAGAAACATTTCAATATATAGGAGAAGGAGAGATGGTTACATGGATGAATATGATCCCATCAAATCTGAGAAGTCAGTAAAATGACAACCATACGAATGCCAACTCATTTTCTAGAAGATTCCCTTCTAGAACCCTCGAGACCTCTTCTCCTTTCCAAACTTAACAACAGGTTCGCACCCTGTGTGTGGAGAAAACTGCGAGAATTTTGCACCCTAAGTGTAGGTGGCCTGCAAGAATGAGGGATTCTCACACCCTAGGCCATAGGCAGCCTGCGAACTCACTTTAAAAATATGTTTTTGGAAGGAGACAAGGGCCACTTTTCTCAGGCAAAAGTCCTTGTTGGGAGCCTGAATACACCATTGTTAAGACATCACCAGAGTGACCAAAATCATGTGTAACAGAATGCCCCCCAAAGTATGAGGCTGGAATCTGTGACAGCTGAAATACTTTGTAAACTGCATGTGTGTGTCAGAAACCAGGAGTGCACCTAATCGGAAACCTGCAAACAATCAAGGATCTGCAAAATATAATACCAGTTATGAGGTAGGTATTCCCATACTCAGATCACAGACAGATGATATCATGAACGTAGGTCATGGCCACCAATCATACACCGTGGATCCATGCTGTCAAAAATACTGCATAGCCACCAGGAATACACTGTGGATCTATGCGAGAAGACTCAAATTAGGACGACATAGCCACATGACATACAAAGTGGATCTATCTGTCTGCAAATTATACATATTCCATCGCAGCCTGGATAAAAAAGATGAGACCTAGGGTCTTCAATCTCGTCACCTGAAAGTACGAATCTAGCCATGTGATTACATGTGCTGAAGTCGAACATGGTAGAAACCACTTGATTACCGGTCATTAATGAAACTGTTAACAAGTGCGAGGGAAATCACCATTAATGTCAATGACTCCCAAGGTACACTAGTACAATCCAATGAATGTGAATAAATGAGCTGAGGTCGAACATTCAATGGAATCTCCCGATCAAGGGTCAATGATGAAAACCCACTGTCGAAAGCGAGGAAACCTGCCATTGAGGCATGCAAATCCCAAGGTACCAAATAATTTCTAAGTCTTGTTTCCAGATAATGAGTTGGAGTCGATGGAACAAGACTCGTCACAGGAGGGCCTTGATGTATCCCCCATCAATGACACGAAATAAGTAACAGATTTTGAAGGTGAAACAGAGTACGAATATAGGTCGGGACGGACACAGAGAAGGTCGACATAGTAAGAATGGACAACTGCAGATGGCCAACTCAATAGAGGGTTTGGATGAACTTCTCTTGAACATATGAATGAAACGACCAAGGACTTGGCAGCACTGACTCAGAGATGACTCAGGATATGACCTTGTAGCAAGTCGCATGAGAGACAAATGGATTTCCCAGACCGGCTTCAAATAACGAATAGGGGGTGTCATGTTTAAGAGCGACACTTACTGCCAAAAATATGAATACGAAAACACATCCCTTTCCCAATTTTTCCCCCACCATTTCTGGCAAGTACCTCTTTATTTTTACGCAAGCTTGAGGAGGATAACATATGCTTGTTGATGTAAGCTCATCCTTTGGATGAGTCCCTCGGAGTATGTTTAACGAACCCTAGGAAGGAGCAACTCGGTCCCATTATGGGTCTTTCGATGTTTGTTTAACGAGCCCAAAGATAGAAAGCTCGAGATTTTTTCATGTTTTGAGAGTCTGAAAAACACTTAAAGAGAACTCTCTCAGTTCTTTTTTTGTAAAATAGTTCGACAGGACCGAAAAAGTGATAAACTATTGCCCATCGAACGTTTTGTTCAGATACTTTTACGAGTGTGAACAGAACAAGGCCGCTCGGTAATCTTTTCGTTTTTATGGAGTGTGAAAAGAGATTAAGAGATACTCCTTTGTGTTCGTCGTTTTCGTGTTACCATGACGAGTACAAAAAGACAAGAAAAATATACTCGGTTACTTTCTCATGTATTTTCGAGCACGAGAACGAACGAAGACTAAGCTCAAAGTTTTTCTAAAAACTATAAAAAGCAGTCGTACATGCGACGAAAAAAGAAAAAACATCCGTACTCTTTCGTGTGGAATTCAAAGTCGTTATATCTACAAAAATTCACACTCATAGGGCTATTAGGCATTAGGTTTGATGGACAAAACAATATAAAAATCAACAAAAATGGTAAAAAGTAAATAAATGTGGGTAAAAGGGCTTTTACCATATTCATTGTGATTTTGCCAAGAACTTTGCCTAAAACAACTCTTTTTACCTCAAAATTCATCGCTCGATTGTGGGAGGCACAGGGGACCGTTTGGCAAACCGTCTCCGTCAACGAGGTAAGCTCTTGATCTTCTACCTTTTCCATGGTTTAGTTTTTGTTTTCATTGGCAATTTTCAAGGTTTAGGGTTTGTTTTAGGGCCAAAACTTGTGCCTGAGCATTCTCTCAGGCTAGCCATACGGGACCTGCGAGAATGCATGATTCTCGCAGGCGGCCTTAAGGGAACCTACGAGAATATCACATTGTGCTAAAGGGGCACCTGCGAGGGCCGAAAAATGAAATTTCAACTTGATTTTTGCTCAATAAAAAATATGCAAAGGTTTGAAATGAGTTGCTAACTCTTCTCTTATGGTTGTTGTGCAGGCATTTGACCGTCACGATGCTGGAGTGGCGAGAAAGAGAACATGAGGAGGAGGATGCCATTGCTGGGAATGACCCGGGCACCGTTGATGCCCTCCGAGATTGTGGGCTCTTGAAATTCTTCTGGATTCCGAGCATGAGGGTCCAAATCAGGTTGTTGGAGTACCTGGTTCATATGTGGGATGTGGACCAGTAGTTGTTTCACGTGGGAGTCCACACCTTGACCCTAGATATCGAGGATATCTACTTTCTGACAGGGTTATCACGACGTAGGTACCACGCTATCTTGACCGGTAGCCGAGGTGGTGGAGTCCCTATGAGTGAGTATTGTCGCCAGTACTGTGTCCCAAAGGCAGAAAGAAGCAAAGGCAAGGTGGCTATTTGGGGGGTCCAATATTTGACCCTGCAAACCATCTTGTTCACTATAGCACGCATGGTTGGCAGCGCAAGTCCACACACGGCTCTCCAGAGCTACTTCCAATATGCCATAGAGTGCATGGAGCTGCAAGTCTTCAACTAGTCGGATGCAGTTCTCCGCAGTATGAAGGGACAATTGACGAAATGCAGGAAGGGTGACCTGAAGAAGATTGGGTACGGATCAATTTTGGTGTCCTTCTTTCTTGAGAGGGTCCCATTACTGAGATTATAGGTTGAGTGGGGTTTACCAGCCCCACAGGATCTGAGGATGCTGAGGTGGTGCAACCTCATGGATCGACACATAGCTGGGCCTATCATCAAATACAATGATTCATTCTTTGACTGGTTGTGGCCACAGATGTTGATGGTTGATGACTACACCTACACCGGATTGGACTTCCAAGGGGATCCGGATTTAGCGCTACCTGAGGATTCTCAGTGGGGTGACCTAGGTAACAAGTACACATTTTGTTCTTTTAAATATTTTTGTGATTTTTATCATATAAAATGTTTTTATGTTTGTCCAAGAACTGATCAAAAATCTCTTTTTGATGACACAGATGTGGGGCCATATCGACCTCCAGGAACGTCTCCTATTCAGCGACAAGGAGAGGCGGCTCCAGTGGCGCGATGGGATGCTGAAGACTATGAGGCAGTGGAGCAAAACTTGGAGGGGTTGACTGTTGACATTCCAGACATGACTATCAGGGAGATCCCTCGACGTTATCAGCGCCATATTGTGGGCGTGTCAGAGTCTATTAGTCGTCTGCTTCGTAGGGTGGCCCGGGCACTTGTGTGTTATCATGAGCATCACCCATGACGCTATTTTGTAGAAGCTACAAGCTTCATTTTTGAGATTTTGGTCCTTGGACAGAAACTTTTTGTAAAAAACTTTTGATCGTTATATACATATATATGGCTTCTACTGGCTTATCTTGTGTTGTGTGATACATGTGATGTGATTGGTTTATAAATGGCCCAGATGTTTGTCTAATAAATAGTTAGCTAATGCATCAGTTAATGTATGTAGACATCTAGGAATGTGTTGATACTCAATATAATCAAAATAACATTCCAAGAGGTGAATTTGTAAATATACCTGTAATAAAGTAGGACTTCGAATAGCATAGACATTACTTAAATGTAGTACTACTAGCTGCGAATCGAGTCATACAACCAAGTGACAGATACCGAGCGAAATAGCATCAATCAACAATTCGATAACGATGCTATACTCTACAATATTGTTGGTCGCACGGCCAAGACACACACCTCGTAGAGTGATAAGTTCGTTTGTAGGGGCGTAAATTGCCCAAGCAGTAGAAGCAAGGTTATGAGTACTACGGCTAGCACCATCAACGAAGACAATGTGGGGTAGTGAAGACTCCGACATCTGGAAACCAAACAGAATGTAACATAAGGGTAGAGACCAGATAACGAAAAAGCATACTACAGTAACACACAAGAAGTATGATACAATAAAATACAAGTACTCATGCACAGGTGATCTTAGGCATAGTACTTCTTTAAGTACAACCCATTTCTAGGTTCACTCAAAGGGATACCGTCATAATATACTAACTCGTAATCTCCTTTCTCCAAAACTCATCTAACGATATAAGGACCTCGCCACATAGCTTCGAATTTTCCTGCTCCTAGCATATCTCGATCTTGTTTGTAAAGAAGAACCATATCACCTTCGGAGAAAATGCGAGGCTTGACATGTTTGTCGTATTGAGCTTTGACGCATTTCTTTTGGGTTTCTATGACTAAGGTGGCGTCGCGACGAGTTTCGTCTAATAGCATGAGATACAACAGACGTTCTTCTTCGACGGAAGTGTATGGGAGGAGTTCGATGGCTAGTTTTAAGGAGGGTATCTCACATTCAATCGACAGGATGGCTTCTAGACCATAGTCTAACTAGAATGATGTAAACCCGGTAGTAGACTTAATGGATGTCCGGTAAGCCCACAACGTTGAAAACAACATCGTGTGCCAACTCGTTTTGTGAATCCCTATCATTCATTGAAGCATGGTAATGAGGACTTTGTTAATTGCTTCGACTTGGCCGTTGGCTTGTGGGTAATAGGGTGTTGAGTTTTCATGGCGAAGACCCAACTTTTTAGTGAGTTCAGACATCATGAAGTTTCTAAAGTGGCTACCATGATCGGTGATGATAGCCCGAGGAACACCAAAACGAGCTATGATGTGATTGAATATGAATAATGTTGCGGTCTTTCCAGTGTTGTCAAATGTCGACATCGCCTCAGCCCATTTCGTAAAATAGTCTACGGCTACAATAATGTATCCATGCCCTCCGGCCAAGTGAGGGTGACATGTCATGAAATCAATACCCCATTTCGCAAAAGGACCGACGGAGACCACAGGGTGAAGAGGAGCAGGATGTGATCATATTTTATGGTTGTAGGTCTGACAAGCGTGGCATTTTTGGATGACAATTATACAATCGTTAAATAAAGAAGGCCAAAAATACCCATCTCGCAAGATCTTCTGGGCAGTAGCATACCCAGACATATGACCACCATAGGCTCTAGAATGGCAGTCATTTAGGGCTTTCTCAGCTTCGTCAAATGTGAGGCAGCGTTGAAAAACTAAGTCAATCCCACGACGATAAAGAGTATCACCGAGGATAATATACTGATGGGCTTGGTAGCGTATTCGACGACGGTTAGTACTAGACAAATAGGGCTGGAAAGTCTGGGTTTGGAGATATATGATGATATCTCCATACCAAAGATCATTGGAACGAATCAGGAAAAGGGATTCATCAGGTAATGAATCGGCTGCTACATTTTCTGTTTTAGAGTAGGGAAAGTCGCATATCAACTCAACAAACGCTAAGGATTTCTTGGACTTAGCGTGTTCAAATTCTAAGTCAAACTCTTGGAGTATCATGATCCATTTGGAGTATTTTCCCCCTAGCAGTTGACGTGTGAGGATGTGCTGCATAGGGTTGCAGTTAAAAATTACCGTAGTCTTCTGAGAGAGGATATAGTGCAGGAAACGTTGAACTCCTTGGACGGTTGCCAAGGCCAATTTTTCGACATGTAAATATTTGGTTTTGGTAGGCGTTAGACTTCGACTCAAGTAATATATGACATGTTCATCATGAGAATCATCCTCCTGGACGATAACCATAGCGATGGTGTAATCCGAGGCTGCGAGGTAGAGGAAATAATCGCTACTGTAATCAGGGGGGAAGAGAAGAGGAGTACGTGTCAGGGACAGTTTCAAAGCTTCGAAAGATTTGTTTGCGATGGTATCTCATACGAACTCGAACCCATTTTTTAGTAGTCGCGTAAATCCAAGAGTTAGCTCGGCATAGTTCGGGATGAAACGATGAAGAAAGTTTGGTTTTCCTTGCAAACTTTGTAACTAGCGAAGTGAAGAAGGAGGAGGGAGATTGAGAACCACCTTGACCTTCAAAGTATTTACTCTGATCCCTTGATGTGAAACAATAAATCCTAGAAGTCGGTCGAATTCTACGCAGAAAACACATTTGTGAGGATTCAAGCGTATATGGTAAAACCGACATTGGAGGAAAAGGGCTCGGAGGTGTATTGGATGATCGACACGGCGCATGGAATGAGCGGGTAAGTCATCGAGATATGGCTACACGATGTGCTTGATATCATGGAAGGCATAAGACATAGCACGTTGAAAATTTGCGCCAACGTTTTTTAGACCGAAAAGAAGTTTCCGATAGGCAAAAGTGCCCCAAGGACAAATAAAAGAGGTTTTGTGTTGGTCCTCAGGAAAAATATTGATTTGATTATATCCAAAGAAACTATCCATCAGAGAGAAGATTTCACTTCTAGCACAATCGTTGACAATTTGGTCGACGAAGGGGGTAGGAAAGTTGTCTTTAGGACATGCTTTGTTAATATCCGTATAATCAACGTATACATGGATTGTGCCTTGTTTCTTGTCGATTGGGACAAGATTGGAAACCCAGTCAGTGAGAGCCACTGGGTAAATAAAGCCAGCTTTGAGAAGTTTCTCGACTTCAAGCTTGATAGCGGCCGCTTTACGTGGGTGGACTGGACGAAGGCATTGCCGGACAGGTTTAGCATTTGCGTATGTTTTGATCTCATGTATCACAATGTCGGGGTCAATACCCGACATTTCTTCATAGCTCCAGGCGAAGACGTCACAAAATTCTTTGAAAAGTGACTTGTAGGTGACGATTTCATTAGGGGAACACGAAGCTTCGATATGCACATTTTCGACAATTCCAGGTTTTATGGATATGTCGAGGGGAATGGTGGGTGAGATATTTCTTAAGTTCCCTTCGGAAAACACATCGTGTGTAGACTCAGGAATGGTGGAAATGATGACAATGGTCGACGGGGTTGAGATCCATTGGTATCTCTCGATGGTGTGTTGTTCTAGGAAGAGGATGGAACGATGATGTCCATTATCCCAGGGGGTGTCTTCCATAACAGACATAATCGTCTCGTCTGTGGGAAAAATGACGCGGAACGGATCTGGAGATAAATCGCCGAGAGAGGGAGTAGAAGGAGTTATCGATTGAATGGCCTAATAGGTAGATTCGACTGGACTCAAAGGCATTTCGTCATTGTAATGAAGATGATTGTCGGGGTTGGGTACCAAACATGGGTCATGAGACGCAGGGGTTCCGTGAATAGAGGTGGAGATCATGTTGATCGAAGCGACAGAAGGATGTGAAACATCCGGTGGTGGGATGGGGAAGATACCCATTAACGAGGAGTCTTTAAGAAGACCCACATCGACGTTCTCGTATCCGGGGGTTTGGAAATGAATGGTATGTTGTCGGTACACGCATCCAAGTTAAAGAAGGCTAATTGGTCGACGACAATGACATTTCCTTGATGAAGGAAACGCATGACACGGAAAAGAGTCGACACAACTGCACGCATGGAATCAATCCAACTACGACCAAGTAGAAGGTTGTAATCGAGAGGAGCGTCAAAGACTTCCACTTCCACTTGGACCGTTTTTCCTTCTAACGTAATCGACAATGAAGGGAGGACACCGTAAGGCTTAAAACCAGAGCCATTAAAGGCTTTGAGTGTGTTGTGGGATTCAATCAAATTAGGAGAGTCGATGGCTTTCCAGTAGGTAATAGACATGACACATGTCGAGGCACCCTCGTCGATAACTGTTATACAAATTTTGTTGTCGGAGACACTAACTTGTATTTGGAATGCGAGTTGAGGGGGTAACCTTGGAATGTGATCTTCCAAGTCAAAAATTATTAAATTCATATCTGTAGGGTCGATTCCACCGATAGCTTTCAACAGTGCCTTCTGTTGTATAGGAAAACTTTGAAGAACTTCGAGGGCTGACATCACGGATGGTGCTTGGGCCAGATCTTCTACAATACTGTAGTTTTGGGTGGCACGGGCATGAGGATTGAAAGCCAATTTTCCAAAATGACGTCCTTTGGAGGAGGGTGAAGAACTGTGTCGAGGCTCGGTCATTCGAGATGAAGAGGACCATTGGTAGGTGGAGTCGTGGGATATGGTTGGACCAACGAAGGAGGTATAGCATCAACCTTCTCTTTAGAGGGAGAATAATCTTTTGCTCGAGTGGTAAGTGTGATGTCATTTTTCTTTGAATCTCATGTACACATTAAGACATAGGATGTATTGGAGGGGGAAGGTTGGTAATGAATGATCAATTGGGCATGTTGTTGAGAAGGGAAAGGTTGTGACAATACGGCCGAAGTGGGTGGTTTCTTGGTCCCTTGAAGGAACTTAGTAACCTCGGCTTGTCGTGGACAATCCTTAGTGTAGCGATCATCACCACAGATAAGACAAGGGTATCAGGGTTTGCGCTTATCCCTATCGTCAACAAGTGGTGTTTTGGTTCTCTCTGCTTGCAAATTATTTGTGTCCTCCTTATTCTTACCCTTTCCCTTTCTAGATTTTTTTTTACCGGCGGGGGTAGATTGAACAACATTTACCTCAGAAGTTTTGTCGGTGGGAGGGGTAGGAGACGGAGCATTTTGAACATTAGAAGAAATGGGTTTGGGGTTGTTGCTAGAAGTTTGGATGGAATGCAGTTGGGCATGGAAAGTGTCAATCACACCGTCGGCCGCATGAGAAGCAACAGGAGTAGTTGAAGTGGCAGAAGTAGAAGGACGATGCGCATCAGGGAGTAATTCATAAAGAGTCCCCATTTGTGAGTAAACGAGGTCAAGGTATTGAGCATGACTAATGGCCTGTTCTTCTGTGACAACTCCACCCATGGCGACATCACGAACGATGTCGTTCACAAATGATTTCGTGAACCACTCTACCAGCAACTGATCGGGAAGTTCGAGTTTGATGAGACATCATCTCTGTCGCCATTCATTAATGTGGTCGGAGATATGAGTGGCTTTGGTTTGTTTGAAATAACTCAAAATCTTGGTCCCTGTTTCATAGCGAATCGGTAACTAGTAGTGGGTGAGGAAAGCCATAGCGAGGGTGTTGAAGTCGGCGAAGAAACCTCGTGGTAATTCTATATACCACTTCGCGGTGGAGCCCGTGAGGGTTCGCTGAAAAAGGCGTAAACGAATAGAGTCATCCATAAAGGAATTGGATGAACACCAAAGGTGAAAAGTCATTACGTGATTGTCCGGGTCTTCTCCCGGTTTTCCATTGAATTTAGGGATGTCAGATGGTAGTTTGGTCGGAATGGCGAGCCATTGGGGAGAGTGACGGATCAGATCATTTAAAATCCTCGACAGATCCAGGAGGTCCAGGGTGGCTAAGAAAGGTAACTGTCTGTTCACATGCGCGTACTAGTGACTTTGGGGAGGGAGTCTCGTTGGAAAACCAGTGGGACCATAAGCAGTTTGCATATAATGCGAAGATCTGGGCAGATTCAGTGGTTGTTGTGGAGGCAAGTAACTCATGGGGTTGTACCCTTGAATGGGGGCATGGGGTTGATAATTTGATACCCAAATAGGATTAGACGTACCTGGATAGGGTTGGCCTGTACCGGGGGGTATGGCGGAGCTAGCCGGAGGTTGTTTCCCCCCCGTCGGGTGAGGATTATGTTGTATAAGATGATTCCAATACTGGGCCAAGGATGGAGGTATGTTTTGTCCATAGGGTGGGTTCGGTGGGGGTTTCCCTCCAATCAGGGGTTGTGTTCCAATTGGGATTTGCCTTGT
>ML785809.1:425685-436855 GCA_009831015.1 Picea engelmannii
GTGAACGACGGAATGGTGCCACTAGGATCAGTGCCTCCGACAGAGGATGGAAGAGGTCCTTTGAAAGGGGGTGGAGGAAGTGTCGGAATGAAACCGGGAGGAGAGTGCCCAGAAGGAGTGGGACCACTAGGAGTTCTGAATGTGATTTTCGTAGGAGCTGGAATAGAGGCATTCAACGCACGGTATCTGGGTGGAAGTGTCGGGGTGACTCTGGGTGAAAGAGGTGTGCCAATGGGAGCTTGGCTAGCCGTGGTAATCCCGGTGTGAAGACTCGTAGTATCTGTGTAATGGACCATTTGTAAAGGGAGAGTCAAGATGTGGTCAGCTCGCAGAGCTTTTGTACCAAGAAAATAATAAGTAGTAGTAAAAGGTACTGCGTTTGGATCAGATGTTTCGGGTAGCGCAGGGGAGACGGTGATATCAACGCCTGCTCCTGAGCCAAAGAGATCCTGTCTAAAAACGCCAGTAGTCCAAAAATGATCTTGACCCTCAGGTCCTAGGAAAGGTCCATTCGGTGATCCAGAAGACAGAACAACCAAGTCTCCGGAAGAATTCACTCGCATAATACGTCTCTCAGAGTTGGGATGAAGTCGAAAGTCTTCTCGAGAATCGGTAATTCGGAACCATTATAGAGAATCAGTTCTTTTCACTTGTGGAGTGGTAACATCTTGGACTTCACTCTGTTGAGGAGAGCCCTCCGGTGAGTTGGTAGGCAAGGGTTGAGAACCTTCCATATTTTCCGGGGGTAAGCCTTGCATTCTACATGAATGACGTGGAGAGTCAATTGTGATTGAGTTAAAAACTTACGAAGAAAATCCTATGGTCAACTTGGGTAAACAAGCAGCATGTGCTAGTAAAAAATATAGGAAGCAAAACCAAGCAAACAAGACCTTCTAATTCTGAAGTCACTAGTTGGTGATGAAATCCAACGTCGCAACGACGAGACAAGAAGGGGCTGGGAGAGTGTGGAAAAGTTACGTTGACGAGCTGCTTAATGGACTTACACCCTGGTGCAAGCTCCCACACATAATTGTGGGTATACCCTCCAAGGAGCCTGAGTGAGTTTGGCCAACGTCGATTCCAAGTACCATGAAGACTTGCCCCTTCATAATCACCTTGTGTAAGACCCTAAGAACATAGGCCACTAAGGTTACCACCAACAACAATAAATCTTGGGGGGACAGTCGACAGTCCAATCCACACGCAAGGGCAGGGTATCTAGCCCGAAATCAGCTTGAGAGGCTTCCACTCATCATTTTGGGTATACCTTCAAGTGACCCCCATAATACATGCAATCTCTACACCGATATCAACAAAGCAGGGTGAGTAACTCTGTCAATATCAATGCGACCTCGGGTTTGACCCTTGTGTGAGAAGGGCTTCCCAGGACAAAATGTTGCAAATGAAATTTGACACTCCTTACCACAAGATACTATTGTGTGTTTTGTGCTTTGGAGAGTGTATCTCTCTGCCTATTCCAAAGCTCTAGCCTAGCTAATGTTGGTGTAATAGAGTCCTAGAAAAGAGTTACTAGTTAAATTTTTAAAAATTATGTGATATTATTAAAGGCTATTGTTACTCAAAGGAGACGGAAATGAAACCGATGTTGTGTGAGACTCTGACCCAACAATGTATAGATAGAAATGAAAGATATCAATTTTTGTTCGATGAATCCTATTTACAGGAAGGAAAGAGGAGTTTTCTAGAACAATTTGAACTACGATATACGATCTTCTTTGAAATGAAATATCAACGAATCATGACCAATGCCAATTCTCTATTTGTTCTATTTCAACAATTGAATGCCAATATTTTCCAAATAAAAAATTGCTTTAAAAAGAAAAATGTTTTTTAATTTTCAATAGAAACCACACAACAGTGGTGGAACTAAGAAAAACCAACAACTAATGAAAAACAATATACAACAAAAACCCAAACCAATCTTTCAATGAAGACAAAAATAACAAGCAGACAAGACTAGTCTTTTCAAATGCATGAGGGCAACAATTTTCCAAGTAATGAGCAATTGAGAAAGACAATTAATCCCAAATTTTAAACCGATCACCGGCTCTCAACCAAACAAGCACTCGAATTTCATGACTAGAGATTATATCCTTGTTAAGAAAAGGTCAAGAGATAACAGTTGAGAAAAAATGAACAAGAAGAGCTTTCGATTTCCGAAGACTAATCATTCACAAAATCCAAAGTTAAGAAACAATCAATCAGTGGCCCAAGAAGTTCTCTTCAGACACACATACAAATCTGGGCATCTGAGGGTACAAAAACCTTAATCCCAAAATTTTTCAAATGGGTTCGCAGGCAGGCAGTGGTGTACAGTGCGAGAATGAAGCATTCTCGTAGGCTAGTCACAAGCAGAGTGCAAGAGGTTCGCACTAGACTGAAAAGCAGGGTGCGAACTCTAGGGGTTCTCGCAGGCTACAGAATGGTTCAGTGCGAGAATGCCTGAAACTAAGCAAAATTTGGAAAAAGACAAATTTTTTGAAGGAACCTCTGGACCCAGAGAGTTTGTCAGGGTCTCCTCAAGACTCGGAGATTGATAGAAATGAAAAAATGGTAAGGTAAGAGCAAATGGCCAAGGAAAAACACCAAAAACCACTAAAAAATGGGTTGCATCCCCAGTAGAGTCGCCAATTTTGTTATCGGACTAATCGGTAGGTGTGGACACTAACAAATCTCCCTAGATCCACCTGGATCTAGAACAAAACAGGACAGGACACGACTCTTTCCCTAAGTTGTAATCATGGAATCTAATAATAGGAAGGAATAAGTGGCATACCTTTATATCGCTTCCTTAGGTCTCTGTTGTTCCCACTTCGCTCCGGTTCTCTCGTGAGGTCAAGTCCATGACAACACAAACCAACCAAAGTGAAGATAGCAAAATGTATTCAACGTCAACTTATGCATATGATCAAGGAATTACACAATAAAGTAAGAGTGACTTTATGGGAAAGGGACATGACAATGTATCATATTAATTGAAAGTAGAAGATACAACCTGATTTCCTTGATGTTGCAAGATTCCTTTCAGTGACCCTTGGTTCCAACACACACACTTGCTCTGTACTTGCATGAAGAAGATCAAATTCCTCTTGATAGACAAAATAGAGCCTTCAAGCTTCTGTCGAAGCAGGGTTCTTCACACAATTCTTTCACCAATTCTTCATTCAATCTTGCTTAACCTTTTCCATGAGAAACCTTTCAATATATAGGAGAAGGAGAGATGGTTACATGGATGAGGATGATCCCATCAAATCTGAGAAGTTAGTAAAATGAMAACCATACAAATGCCAACTCCTTTTCTAGAAGATTCCCTTCTAGAACCCTCAAGACCTCTTCTCCTTTCCAAGCTTAACAACAGGTTCGCACCTTGTGTATGGAGAAAACARCGAGAAGTTTGCACCCTAAGTGTAGGTGGCCTGCGAGAATGAGGGATTCTCGTACCCTAGGCCATAGGCAGCCTGYGAACTCACTTTAAAAATATGTTTTTGGAAGGAGACAAGGGCCACTTTTCTCAGGCAAAAGTCCTTGTTGGGAGCYTGAATACAGCATTGTTAAGACATCACCAGAGTGACCAAAATCATGTGTAACAAACACTGAATCAACTAGGCAAAGTCGAATCATACTCCTTGCTCTTCTATCCAGCTTCTCCCAATCTTCTTGCTACATAAACATAGTTACCGACTTAATGAGAACTGTGACCTCAAAACAAGAAATCTGGCCCAAAACCCCCATTTTTTTGCATAAAAAACATCAAAATCAACCCCCAAATTAAAAAGTGGTGCTACCAGTAGCACCATTTTTTAAAACGGGGTCAAAATTACAACATTTTTCAAACATGGTCTTCAAAACTTAGACAGTAGGTCAGAAAAACCTTAAAATCAGCACCTAAAAACAAAAAAGATGTTTTTGATTTTTGATTTTTTTTCAAAACGTTAAATTTTGAGATCATTTGAAATCGCATTTTTATCACTTGGTACCATTAAAACCAAAACCTCAAAATCAACCATCAAATTGAAAAGTACTGCTACCGGTAGCACCCATTTTAAAATTAGGGTATGAAAATGACACATTTTTATAATGTGGTAAAAGAACTCATCATTACTATAAACAAAATCATAAAAGAAACCCTTAAATGTGTACTTTTTAAATGTTATTATCACGCAAAGCACAAGGTAATACATAATGCCATGAAAATATCACAATATACTTTAAAAGTTCTTTTACAAACAGTGAATACAAGTTACATTGAATGAAACATATATAATTTCTTAAAAGTATTGTTATATTGACCATATTCAAAACATATGAGCTAACAAAATTGTGAAAAACTAAGAAAAAATAGAAAGAAATGAAAAAAAATTAAAATTCCCCCAAAAAACAATAATTTAAAAAACAAAAATAAGTTTTTATGAAAAAAAATTAAAATTCCCCCGAAAAACAATAATTTAAAAAACAAAAATAAGTTTTTTTTTTTTAAAGAAGAGCCAAAAATTCATTCAAATTTTAAAAAAAACTGAAAAATAATCAAAATTCAATAAAATTTAAAAAAAAAAACATCTAAAAAAAAAAATTAACAAAAACAGTAAATTTACCTAAGCTACAAATTTTATTTTTTATTTTTATTTTATTTTTATTTTATTTTATTTTTATAATATTTTACTAATGTAAGAATGTTATAATATAACATAGTTATATTATTATAACATAGTTATTATTATAACTATGTTATATTATTATACCTACTATTATAACTATGTTATAAGATTATATCTACCAATAGGCATGGTATATAGCTTTGAGTTAGGCTTGACTTTCTATTAGTTCATGGTTGACCATAAAATATACACCCCTTTATCCAAAGTTTTAAAAAATAATTATTTATTTTAAATTTTAAATCTCATTTATGTGATATCTTATTGGCCAAAAACTTTGAAGTCTTATTGCTGCCTTCACTTCCCCCAATGTAATTGTAATAAATATTTTTTATTTTTTTATATATATTGTCGAAAGTTGGGGGCCCATCTTGTTAAATAAATAACCCTTTCTTTTTTGGCATGCATATGATATTTTTTTTTATTGTTCTCATTTAATGGGTACCTTTTTCCTAGGCACATTTAAATAAAATAAAATAATATTTTGTAGGGAGGATTCAAATGGATGACAATTGTACTTTTTCTTTCACAATTAATTGAGTGTTAAAGTTAAAATAAAATAATATAATATTTTGTACAATTCAAAGTTGATGGCATTTGTATTTTTGTTTTCACAAATTTTTTAAGGGTTAAATATAAATTTTATTTTTATATTACAATTTTTTAGTGTTAACCTTAAATATAAGTTTGAGYGTTTTACAATGTATAATCTAAATGTTTTATGAAATTGAGTTTTTTAAAGATCATTCAAAATAATGTGAAGGGATATTGGTTATTATAACTGTCGCTTGTGGTGGTATATAGTATTGGATATGCTATTGATCGTCTATTAGTTGGGGTTTGACCAAAATAGTTTTGAGCATTTTTAAAGGTATAACATTACAATTTGATTTTTTTAATTATTTTAAAACATTTTTCTAAATTGTGATTAGTTGTTCAAATGCATCTCTTATTGCCGTGGCTGTGTAAGGATCTTCAACGGCTACGGAAGGATCTTCAACGTCCTTTAATGAGATGACACTTGCTTGCCATATTCAACAAATCAGTTTGTTATTCATCTCGACACATGCGGTGGATTCAATACAACTATTGTTTTATTTTATTATACCTGCATAGCGGCAGGTATACGCTGCCATGCAGCCTTGTTATAACTATGTTATATTATAACATAGTTATAATAATAACTATGTTATAATATAACGAAGTTACATTAACATTAGTTTAGTTTTTTTTTAGATTTTTGTGATTTTTTTTTTATGTAAATTTTTTTTTTTTAACGTTTTTAATTAAAAAAAAAAAATTTCTTTTGTAGTTTTAAGGTTTTTCGACTTATTTTTGTTAATTTTTATTTAAATTTTGTATTAAAATTTTTATTTTAAGTTTCTTAATTTGAGTTTTTTTTTAAATGTTTTTAAATTTTTGGGGGTTTTTTCAACATTTTAAAGTGTTTTTGGGCTATAATTTTTTTTTTACCTTTTTCTTAATTTGTTCTCATTTGTCATATATATATATATATATATATATATATATATATATAATTTTATGGTTTTCTTTTCCTCTTTAGGTTTTTAGGTTTTTCTTCAATGGTTTTTTCTCATATATATTTGTTTTTACAATGTTTTTGTTTTTTAACTTTCAATTCTGTTTGTTTTTTTTATTTATTTTAGCTTTTAATTGATAAAAAGAAAATGAATTATATTTTTTTTCTAAATATTTAAAAATATTAAAATGTATGGAACCATAACTTAATTAAGGATGGATAATTATATGAAAAATTTTAATTTCAAAAAAATAAATGGTGTACAACATTTTTAACATTGGATGAAGCATGGAAATATGATTAAAAACACGATTGAATAAAAATAAAATAGAAAAGTTTGAAAATAGATGAAAAAACATCTTTCAGAATTTAAAAAAACAAAGTGGAAACCTTATGTATCAGAAAATTTAAAATATCAAAAAACCACCTAAAAATGGAGGAAGGTGCTACCGGTAACACCATTTTTAAAAATGAGGTAAAAAACTTGACCCTCCAAAAAAAGAGAACTCTGTAGAGTTCTCGTTAAGTTGGTAACTATGTTCATACTAGTAGATTGAGTAATAGTAGTTTGTGTACCAATAAGATATGTACCAATAGGTTGTGTACTAGGATCCACAACGATCCATTGTTATTTTTCTACAAGAAGGTCCTCCATCTTGAGTTTCCATAGGTTGTGTACCGGGATCCACAACGATCCATTGTTATTTTGCTACAATAACATCCCGACTATAAACAATCTTCTTAGTTTATGGGTTCCAAAGCTTATAAATTTTCATACCATATTTATAACCAATAAAGATATATTGTTTAGCTTTATTATCTATCTTATTCCTATTTTCCTTTGGAACATGTACATAAGCATCACAACCAAACACTATGAGATGTTTATGAGAGGGTTTCTTACCATTCCATACCTCATGTAGAGTTTTTTCCACCAACGCTGACGAGGGTGATCTATTTACCAAGTAACATGTAATACCCATTGCCTCTTCCCAAAATTCTTGTCCTAACTCGAGACCACTAAGCATGCTCCTTGCTTTTTCCATCAACGTCTTGTTCATCCTTTCTGCAACCCCATTTTATTGAGGTGCGTATGGAGTAGTCTTTTGCCTTGCTATAATGCACTTCTTACAAAATTCTCTGAATTCATTCCCACAGAATTCTCCACCATTATCTATCCTCAACACCTTTATTTTCTTCTCTGTCTGATTTTATACCATAGCCTTAAACTCTTTAAATTTATCAAATACCTCAAATTTATTCCTAAGTAAATAAATCCATTTGTTCCTTGCGAAATCATCTATGACTGAAACATAATACAAAGATTTACCTAGTGATGGAATAAGCACAGGTCCAAACATATCACTATGTATCAACTCTAAGATCCCCTTTGCTCTTGTAGCACCAAATGGGAATCTTACTTGATTTTATTTACCATATATGCAATGTTCATAGAAATCAAAATCCAGGGTGCAATTATACATACCTTCAACCATACCTTTACTATGTAGTGTTTGAAGGCCCTTTTATCCAATATGTCCCAATCTTTGATGCCATAACATGATATTATTTCTAGGGATAGTATAGATCTTGTCTTATTTATTTTTCTGCTCAAGGACAACATAACTATTACACCCACCAATACAAGTGCTTCCCAACAACT
Organism: Picea engelmannii; assembly: GCA_009831015.1. Classification (NCBI taxonomy): domain Eukaryota; kingdom Viridiplantae; phylum Streptophyta; class Pinopsida; order Pinales; family Pinaceae; genus Picea; species Picea engelmannii. The sequence continues at coordinate 433,562 of ML785809.1, forward strand.
TGTACAAAGTTCCACATTGAAATCCCCTCATCAACAACATTTCTCCTCTGACCATCTTGCAAGTTCCCTTTCCCAATAAGTATCCACACCTGCATCCTCCAACTTACATATATTAGGCTCCTGGCTATATCTGGGATGTGCGTAACTCTAGGGATATTTCTAATCCTTCCATCTTTCAGCAACAACTTAACCCTTCCACATCCCATGATTTTGGCTATCGAGTCATCTCCTAGGAAAACATCACCACCATCATACTTTTCATATTCACTCAACCACTCCCTGTTGGGAGTCATATGAAATGATGCACCTAAGTTGATCAACCATACATAACGATCTTCATGTGTACCTGTAGATTCTAGGTAAATATCACCTCCTTCTTATGTGGAGGTTTTTGCCTCTATGGAAGAGGAATCATTAGATCCCTTTTCTTTATTAACTTTCTCAGGCCTACATTCTTTCTTATAATTCTCATCTTTACCACATTTCCAACATTTCCTCAAATATTTTCTTAGGGATTTAGATCTACCTTTAGATTTAGATCTCCCCCTCTGAAGACTTATTTGTATCCCTGACTTTGGGACAACCTCTTACAAACAAAACATCAATGTTATGACCATTCATGCTTTTTCACCTAATCTCTTTCGATAACAAGGATGAAACCACAACCTCATACTTCAATGCAAATTGAGTAGTACTACCAATTGCTACAACCACATTATCCCAAGAGTCTCACAAAGAACATAATAAAGTAATACACTTATCTTCTTCTGCAAGAGTAATATTAACAGATCCAAGTTGACTTGCCAGAGTATTGAAGGCATTTAGATGCTCTGTCACCGAATCTCCATCTTACATCTTACTGATTCAAATTCCCCAAATTTTCCCATAGTTCCTTGGTTGTAGATTATTTTGACACATTCAATAACACTGAATCAACTAGGCAAAGACGAATCGTACTCCTTGCTCTTCTATCCAGCTTCTCCCAATCTTATTGCTACATACTAGTAGTTTGTGTACCAGTGGTTTGTGTACCAGTTGGTTGTGTACCATGATCCACAACAATCCATTTTTATTTGTCTACAAGAAGGTCCTCCATCTTGAGCTTCCATAGCTCAATTTTTTTACCATTGAACTTCTCAATCTCGATTCTAGAACTGCTCACCATTCTCTTTCAACACACAAATCACCATTTTAAAGATCCCATTGAACCCATGTTTATCAAAGACCCAAGATAAAATTGATCTATTAAGACTGAGCCAAACCCTTAGCAACAAAGACATCCCCTTGAAGCCAAAAATGTGCTCTGATACCACATGTAAGTTTTAAACCTGTGAAGTAAAGCAATGCATATAGATTCTAAGCAAAATAGAAATTAATCAATGGCTCACACATATAGTACACTGAGATTTACGTTGGAAACCCTTAACCGAGAGAAAACCAACCTTCCTTGGTGCCACACCTATCAAATCTTCATTGTATTAATTTCACCATTCATAATACAATATATACACAATATTTTAGGTATTTTGCAGCTACCAAGACCCTAATCTCTTAATCCATGATTAATTTAGAAAACCACTAAAATAGAAAAAAACGCCCAGACAGGTGATGGGATCGCCAGATGCAGTCGTCAAATTTGACGCACCCCCACGCATAGATGCAAAGAATATAAAACCTACTCAACAAGACCGAGAAAAGAAGTCAAATTTTAATATTTGTAGCGGATCTGTGTTGGTGAAGTGAGTGGGATATAAGCCCCTCGATTACATATCACATGGTATCAGAGCAGGTGAATCCTTGACCATGATGCAACTGCTAGAATCATATAGGCCTAGCATGGGTGAATAAAATAGAGAGAGGTTGGAAGACCTATAGTCCATCAATGGTCCACTTCAAGAAGAGGCCAAGAACTTGAATGAACAAGTCTAGATATTTAACTAGAGGATGAGAGATATGGACAAGAACCTTAAGATATCGATAGGAATGTTTCCATTACTAAAGAATTAATTGTTGAATAACAAGAATCCCTCACTGTGGTTATGGTAAATTGGGACAATAGTAGAGTTTAGCTTGTACACTTGGGAGAGAAGGTCATCTAGTTGGACAATTGATAGGAGGATAGATTCACTCAAATGATGACTCAGTTGTAAGAAGAATTGGTAGAGAAGGATGAGGCATTGGAAAGCGTCCAAGAAGTTGTCCAAGATGATAGAAAAGGAAAACCACCTTCTATTGCCAATGTCGAAGCCAACACCTACACCATGACTGAGACAAATCTAGTAAACTCACCTTCCGTAGACATTTCTCAAGAGCGGCTTGGTGAATTTGAAAAGCATACAAGAGGCATTGAATTGAAATTGTTAAGGCATATGGGATATGAGGGACAAGGGATACACAAGAGAAGAAAAGGATTATTAACCTCTATTGTAGGTGAACAAAAGATTAAGAATGGAGGCTTTGGTTTTGATGGTAGAGAGGAAAAGGCCATGAAATCCAAGATTACATTTGTGAAGGAAAAGGACATGGTTGAGTTTCCTTGCTCATCTGAAGAAAGAGTAGAAATAAATGAAGGTGGCATCCCACTACCACTTCAATGTTCATGTGGCAAATTGTAGAAGCACAATGATGAGAAGAGTTCAAATATTTAGCATATGCCTGCACACAGAGGAAGTAGCAAGCAAATCAAGAAGAAGAAGATGAAGAATAAGAACTATGGGTATGCATTAGGTAAGGCATCTCTTATTTTTCATTGTTGTAGGAAGAAAGACCATATCAATGTCAATAATTGGTACTCAAAGGTATTCTCATTCCATGGGAAGAAAGGCCATTGTGTGGCATCTTGCTGGGAGAAGCAAGCCACATTCCACAACCCAGATTGCTTCAAGAGGAGGAATGAAAAGAAGTTGTTCCAAACCAAAAACAAATTTAGAGAAACGGGGAGAAAAGGAGCAAGTTAAGTAATCCATACAACAATGATAAGAACTTTTTCGACCACTGCTAGCTGAGTGGCCATTGGGAAGAAATTTTGTGCGACTTCATCCAGAGATTCACACTAGAAACCACACAATAAAGAGAGGAGTGTGGAGAGTGAATATTAAATAAGATAAAGACATGCCTACATCTCTAGCGCAAGGAGAAAAAAATGTATGAGGAGCTATAACAACATAGGAGGTCAGTGACATCAATGAGATGGAAAATAGGTTGAAGCCAAGGGAAACCACAATCCAATTTTTTATTTCAATATTGAATCAAAAGAACCCATTCTTGAAGATGTTCCAAATATTGGTGCACAAA
>ML785809.1:436902-448150 GCA_009831015.1 Picea engelmannii
GGGGGGGGGGGGTTCTTAAGAACTCCATGACAATTGCCAAAGAAAACATAACACCGTATGATTAATTGTGATTGCAAAAAAGGTTGTCATCCAAATGACATTGTTGTAGAGACAAATTTCTTGTAAGCATGTGCAGGCACTAGAGAGTGGTTACCATGCAAGGAATCAATTGATCCTAGTAGAAGAGGGTAGACCACACTTCCTTTCGTGGGGTTCTTGTGTGAGGACATAGTTGTCAAGATCTCATTGAACAAACACATACCAACATTTGAATTGGATTCATTGATTTCCAAGATGGACCATCTCCAAGTTTGAAGGAGATGGGAATGAATTCAAATTGCAAAGTTTGAATATGGAGATTGCTTAGAGCTAAGAGCCAGTGAGCGAACATTTGTATTGTAGGAACAAGAGAGCTAGGAAACATAGTTAGAGCAAGATCCAATAGCTAGATCCACAAATGAGAGCCATGTCCAGAGTCAGAGTTGTAGCCAAGATCCAGAGTTAGAGCCATGTCCTAGAGAAGCAAACATAAGGCACATTGATATAGATTGGTCCTCTAATATTTTGGACACCAAATGGACTCAATTAGGAGGTGTGATCCGAAATGGATCCGAACACAAAGAAAGTGGTTGGAAGCCTTGTTATTTAAGGAGATTTGGTAAGTACGGAAGGTTAATAACTATTTTAAATACAATGCAAAGTAAAGTGGAATAAGACAAAGGAGAAAAAAACAATAATTAAATAAAACATAAAATGAAATAGGAGAGAAAAGACTTAGGAATTGAAAATGAAAGGTCAATCTTGTTGGCCTTCCCATTACCCCAACTCTCCATTTTCTTCCTGTATTTTTACTCTCAAAGAGTCCTTTTTGGCCAGGAGGAGAAAATGCAAAGGGGAAGGAGTCATATAAATTGTTGAATGACCTATAAAACTGCACTCGACATTGGAACTAGAGATTGCCAAAATAGACTGAGAAACCATTGAATGTTGGTTTTCCCATTTGGGTTTCCAGGGTAAACAACGTCTCTATGTGAAATGTTTTCTTCGTTTGTTATTGTTTTACTATGTCAACTTGTTTCTTTGTTGATAATAATGCTTCTCTTTGATATAAATCATTGCCAATGAATAGTGAGAGTGCAAATGAGAGGGGTATGTAATCAAACTTGTGGATTTACTGCATTATTGGTTTTCTTTGTCTAATAGAGAGTATAATAGCTCTATTACTACCACTGTAGGATGCATTTCCAGGCCTAGAGATCAATGTTTGGTACCTTATATTCGTTGCACTTTCGTATGAGGTTTCCAAATCATTTTATTTGAGTTTGGTGGATAGTTGGGAATTTTTACGCATTGTTGGGCATTTTTCTCTTTACTTGGGTTGTACCCATCTCCTCTAGTAATTTCTCTTACATGTTGGGTGAATTCAAAGTTAACCTTGGTTGTCCAAGAGGCTATATGAATCCCTTGAACCATTACAATCCCTGCAAGTGTCACATAGATCGTACGTGGACATACACAGTTGTGGGAAGTCGTATAAAAATGTTCTATGTTCATATTGATGCAATGGAACTTTGTTGGACCATTAATGGTATCTATAGGCTCTCATTTTCATTAATAATTGGATCCATTAGAAGCTGGATGTAGTATATAGAAATTCTCCATTACTTTGATCATTTGTCTTTTGTTGGAATGTGCATTGGGTATTATGTGGGTGCAACCCCAAATCCAAATCATTTTCATCACGGTGGGTTCTCTGAAATAGCCACCAAAATCATTCTTTGGGAACTGTAGCCTATGTTTTACTGTACTATTGGCTCCAACACCACAATTTAATTCACTTTCTAGTAGTTATGTTGCATGCATATTTTTCACATGCATCATATCCCCTTAACTAAAATGCTACCACAACTCGATTTACCATTTGATTGAATCACTTGTGTATTTACTAGAGTGTTTCTCAATTGACCACTCTCTTAGTTGAGCGATACAGTCTGTGCAATGTTTGTTTCTATCACTTGCAACATCCCTTACTAGCATACAAATGAAAGTTGAATGGGCAAAGCACTCTGTAGGCATATGTGGATAGCGCGCGTGCTCGCGTGCACACACACACACACACACACACATTGAGTGGGAAGATTTACAATTAGCTAAGTGTTGTGTAGGTGCATTGGAAATAGAGAGTCAATTTCCAGCCATATCCATTTGTAGACACATAAATGCGTAACATTTTTGAATGGCATATTTGTTATTATTGAAGCTTTGTGTTGAAACATTTCATTGTAACATAGTGAGCTATCTGGTTGGCACCTCATGGAGATAGTGAACTTGCTCCTTGGGCATTTGTTTGGCACTACAAACAAATCCATCTTTTCATACCTCAAGAGTAGGAGCAAGCTTTGAAGCAAATAAACATAGTCAATTTATGTGTGCGTGCTTTGTGACAAGCAACTGAAAAACCAACTCAGAGTCTCGTTTATTATTGTTAACTAGTTGTTGTGTATAGGCTACACCAAGGACAAAGATCTTTGTACAAGATTGTTCAAGATCAGATTTTAATTTCTGTAAAGGATTTGTGTTGGTGAAGCTAGTGGGCTATAAATCCCTGGATTACAAATCACAAACCCAATTTTTTTTGTTGAAACTTTTCTCTCAAATTCAATTAAAATTTTATTAAAAATTAAAAATTTTACTATGTTCATAAAATTTTTACCATTAAACATGCTAAACTAATTTAAAATATTCTAAACTGTCTATTTTAAAATAGACTAAATTATTCATTTTAAAATATACTAAATTACCACAATTTGGAGAACTCAAATAAAATAAACTCACCTACTCAATTAAAACGAACTTCAATACCACCCAAAAAGGAGCCGAGTTGTCAACTTATTAAGAGACGAGTATTTATGAAAGGAAACATGTGACTTGCTACATACGAACATTCATAGAATTCGGTGTATTTGAACCCCGAACTGAAAATGAAGTGAGTGGTTGTCCTTATGATGTGGACTTTAAAGTGTGTATGCCCCAAAAGATGCCTTATTCACAAGACAAATTATGTTGATTAGCTTAAACGTTATGTCACCCTCACTTGGTTTTGCTTCAAAGCAATGTGATATCCAAACTACAATGTTTATAAAGTAATAAATTAGATCCACATATGTCTCCCATTAGAAAGTAATAAATTATATCCACATATGTCTCCCATCACAAGTGCATAGACATATGCTAGTCATGTTGTCCAAGAGAAGGCATACACATCACTGATCTAGTCCCATTCAAATTGGTTGGCCATTTCCATATCCTTTCCATTAAGACATTACCTTTTTGTTGTGCAAATGGGTTTCATGTGTTTGGAAATGGCCTTTTGGAGATTCTCATGTAAAATCATATCAGATGTACTTAGCACTTAGTGTGTAAAACAAGTTATATTATTCTTAAAATTTTATTTTAGTGAATAATTTGAATAAATTAATTTTTTTTTAAATATATTTTTGTAATTTAGATGTTAATTAATTAATCTTTAAACAAAATAATGTTAAATCTAAATTTTATTAATAAACTAAATTTATTAATTAAGATGTATAATTTATAAATTTTAGAGTTTAGCTAATAATGTGATTTTAATATTTTAGAAGAAATTTGACTAAATTAAAGTATGTTGTTTTCCATGCTAAACATTGTGTTTTTTAATATATGTACATGGTTGGAAGATATTCTTCAAAACTAATAACATGTCTAAGTTGTGTCATGTTAAGCAACTACACTTAAATTTTCACAAATACCTTCTTATATAGAAGGATTCACAATCACCCAAAATATAGGTATATAATATATCATTTTATTGGTTATATTGATATGATTTGTATATACATATATGAAAGGATTTGTAATTGCTAAAACACCAATAATGAAAATAAACATTGCTAAAATAAGAACAAACTCTCATGAGCTTCATAGTGAAACAGGGTGAACACCATGGGATTAAGAGTTGAATATTTGCAAGTATGATAATCAATGATTTTTTAGAAATCCTCCACTATATCTGTTATAATTCACCCACATGAATAACGTTTTCTCAAACAAAGACTTAATCATAATACCAAATTCACCAAAGTGTCAACTTTTGTTGTAATATACCTCAGGTATATTACATTTATTATCATAATGTAAGAAATAAATTTCATTTCATGTCATAATAGTCATAAGGCAAATATCATGTAATGATAGTCATAGGATGATTATTATGTAATGCCCTTTGCGAAGGACATGACTTATCACCCCTACATGTATTTATATGCATGCTCATTGTATATCAAGACATGCCAATGAATATTGAACTAACCTAGATCCATTTTAACTCTAGAGCTATCATGCACTCTAGAGGTAACTTTTTTTAGATTGAAAAAACTAGGGAAAGGTTTGCACCTCGACTTGATTCCTCTCTATGCATGATAGATCTAGAGTTAAGATGGATTTTTTTTCTTTGGATTAAAAAACTCCTTCATCCATGAAGTTGCAAAACTTTCCTCGTGTTTTTTTTTTCTTTAAAACTGTTCAGATTTTTTACTTTCAATTGTTTATATATATGACCCATATTGAAATATCTTTTTAAATGTCATGGATCAACTTCATATTAAGAATTGAAAGGATTACACATCTTTGAAAGTTATTTTATTTAAGGTGGACATTGAAATATTTTATTTATGGCCCATATTAATTTTTTTAGTATTAATATTTTTTTAAATACCAATTCCATATCAAATATAGAAAGAATTGTGAGCACATAGAGTCATCTTATTTAAGATGAAAATTAAAATATTTTGTTTATAATAAACATTGAAATAATTTCTTACATATCAACTCCATTAATTATAAAAAAAATCACACATTATCTCTTAAAAAATATTACAAAATATTCAAATAAAATGACCAATAAATTTGCTCCATACTTCCAACACTTACATTGAAAAAGTAATAATATAATTCATTAAACATACTTCCAACGCTTACATTGAAAGTTAAAGTAATAATATAATTAATTAAACATTATATGTTTTTTATTTATTAATTTAATTTTTTAAATAATTCAAAGCTTGAAATGCTTTGTTTAAATTTATATGTTTTAATGTTTATTTTTCTGAGTTTGACTTTTTAAAGAATATTTAATAATATATCTATATATTAATCAGTTCCAGAATTTTCTTAGATATATTGTGCACTAACTTTCCTTTTCCCCGTGGATAAGTTTTTGAGACTCGTGAGTAATTTTTATTTATTTCTTTTTGGAATGTACGTCATGGTACTCGATATCACTCGTCACGAGGTGTCTGAAATGTTACACTAACTTGTGAGGAATGATGTCTCAGTGAACGGTCCTTGTCAGCGAATAATACATGAGTGCAGCCTGCAGGTAATAAAAGAAAATCACACCACGGGTAACAACAACGAACTTACTGTTCACGGCGGGTTATATGGTGAAAATGATGTAGCGGAAAAGACGGCCGGCCATACACTGTCGGAGATAAATGTACGCTCGTACCCTACGAGTGACGTAAGACTGCGTCCACCGGTTGCCGCCCAAAGGCCCTGGTTGGCTTACCAGTCAAAACAGGTCGTGTCGGTCGTATATTCGACAGCAACACTTGAGGCGAAGCTGTCTTCTCGAAGGCAATCGATACGCGACGTAAAATTGTCCGGCAAACGACGGACATTTTCTTACGTCGAGTAATTGCCAATTTGCCACCAAATAAGGGTCGACAATGGCAGTGGCAGCGATGTCCGGCGTAGCGAAGCGACCTGATCACTGTTCCGGCCGTTTTTGAACATTACGGCATAGCTCTCGGCCTTAAATGCCGTTTGGCTATTCCAGAACGGGGGAACTTGCGGTTTGAGTTTTGAATCCGAGAAACATCACGAGGAAAGAGGTTTGAAGAGAAGTTCGGTTCTCTTTGCGTGTGGAAAATTTGAAGCCATGAACCTGAAAATGTCACGGCAGCATTTTGTGTTTTTTTGCTTCGTTCTGCCGATATTAAGCCGCTTTGCTATTGGCGGTTCACAAGAAGGATTTATTCTGCAGCAATTGAAACGCGGATTTGACGATCCGTCAGGCGCGTTCAGGAACTGGAATGAGAATGATAATTCTCCATGTAATTGGACGGGAATTACGTGCGATGCCGGCGGAAAATTCGTGGAAGGAGTCGATCTTTCGAACACGAACATAATAGGACCGTTCCCTACCGTCGTTTGCAGAATCGATGGTCTCAAGAAGCTCTCCTTGGCCAATAACTACGTCAACGGTTCGGTTCCTGCGGACTTGGGAAGATGCCGTAAGTTGGAGTATTTGGACTTATCGCAGAATCTCTTCGTCGGCCGACTCCCGGACTTCATCTCAGAGCTTTCGAGGCTCAAGCATCTGGATCTTTCCGGAAATAACTTCACCGGTCCGATTCCCCCCGCGTTCGGCCAGCTGCCGGAGTTGCAAGTCTTAAATCTCTTTTCCAATCTTCTCAACACTACAATTCCTCCCTTTTTAGTCAATCTTCGGAATCTTTTACAGTTTAATTTGGCCTACAATCCTCTTCTCACCGGATCTCTGCCTCCCGAGATCGGAAATCTGACGAAGCTGCAAAATCTATGGCTGGCGGGCTGCAATCTCGTTGGAGAAATTCCGGAGACTTTAGGCAATCTTGCGGAGCTAACAAACTTGGATTTATCCATGAACATGTTCTCTGGTTCGATTCCCGAAAGCATCACGAAGCTGGAAAATGTTGTACAGATCGAGCTTTACCAGAACAATTTATCGGGTCCCATTCCGGTGGCCATGGGCGACCTAAAAAGATTAAAGAGGTTCGATGCTTCCACGAATATGCTCAACGGTTCAATTCCCGCCGGGCTGGGGAGCTTAAATCTGGAATCCCTGAATCTTTATCAAAACAACCTGATCGGCGAAATACCTCCAGGCCTGGGTTCGTTTACAAGCCTCATCGAGATAAAGCTCTTCTCGAATAGATTAACCGGCACTTTACCAGAGATCCTCGGCAGAAATTCGGAACTTGAAGCACTGGATATTGCAGACAACCAGCTATCTGGAAGCCTTCCAACGGATCTCTGTAAGAACAAAAAGCTCCGAATTCTCAGCATTTTCAGCAACGAGTTCACCGGTAAATTACCTGAAACCCTTGGAACCTGCACGAGTTTAAACAGAGTTAGGCTAGGAGGCAATAAACTTAAGGGCTCGGTGCCGAGTTCGTTCTGGGGACTTCCTCACGTCTCACTGCTGGAGCTGAAGAACAATAATTTTGAAGGACTTATTTCTCCCGACATCGCCATTGCCAAAAATCTTTCACAACTCGTCATTAATGGTAATAAATTTACTGGCAGCCTACCTACAAGCATCGGCGAGCTGCGGAACCTTCGCGAGATAACCGCCAGCAATAATTTACTCTCCGGTGCTTTGCCTCCGAGCTTGGGGAAGCTGCAACAGCTCGGAAAGCTGGACCTTAGCAATAACCAGCTAAGTGGAAAGCTTCTTGCTGAAATCGGTTTGTGCAAGCAGCTTGGGGAGATCAATCTTTCAAAAAACCAATTCTCCGGTTCGATACCTGCGAATCTCGGTACTTTGCCAGTGCTTAATTATTTAGACCTCTCGGACAATCTTCTCACCGGGTCGATTCCTTCCGAGCTCGGGAATGTGAAGCTGAATACCTTCAATGTCTCGGACAACCATTTGTCCGGCGCAGTTCCTTCGGCATTTGCGAGTCCGGTGTATGACAAGAGTTTTTTGGGAAATCCTGAGTTGTGTAGCCGGGAGACCTTTAATGGCACGAAGTCCTGTTCTGAAGAACGCAGTGAAAGATCTAAGCGCAGGACTCGGTGGTGGCTGCTTCGTTGCTTGTTTGCGTTGTCTGTCATTATTTTCGTGCTTGGACTCGCGTGGTTTTACAGAAGGTACCGAAGCTTTGCAAATGCAGAGAGCAAAAAGTCCGTGGACAAATCTTCGTGGATGCTGACTTCATTTCACGGGCTGGGGTTCAGTGAATATGAGATTCTGGATTGCTTGGATGAAGATAATGTCATTGGGAGCGGCGGAGCCGGAAAGGTTTACAAGGCCACGTTGAACAATGGTGAATTAGTGGCTATCAAGAGGCTTTGGAGTAGTGCTAAAAGCGATGCTTCCAATGACAATGGTTTCAAAGCAGAGGTGGACACATTGGGGAAGATCAGGCATAAGAACATTGTGAAGCTATGGTGTTGTTTTAGTAGCAGTGATTTCAATCTGTTGGTCTACGAGTACATGCCTAATGGGAGTCTCGGGGATCTGCTTCATGGGCCTAAGGCTAGCGTTCTTGACTGGCCCATAAGATACAAGATTGCCCTTGAAGCAGCTCAGGGGCTCGCATATCTTCATCATGATTGTGAGCCATCCATTGTTCACAGAGACGTGAAATCCAATAATATTTTATTGGATGAGTATTATGGGGCTCGTGTTGCAGATTTCGGCGTTGCCAAATTTCTGCAGAGCTGTGGCAAGGGGGTTGATTCTATGTCTGCAATTGCCGGCTCTTATGGCTACATAGCTCCAGGTTTGTACTGTTGCATACTGTAAAAGAATTCTATATGGTATTTGAATTTCCTTCCCATCTTGATTTCTTTTAAATCTTGACCTCTTTTGATTAAGAATGATTTTTTTTTTTTTGATTTTGATCTTGAGCTGGTGTGTCTCAGAGTGAACCCTACTTTGCTTTCTTTAACAAGGGATGCTGGTCTTTTGTTTCTCTCATCAGTTCTGTACAAGTTGATGCAATGCTTGTTCACATGATTTTAACGGACCTCTGTGCATGAACTTAAGATCTTCTCTTGTTTTACCATTTTCTCGGACGTTCTTGATGTTTATCTGCATTTTACCTTTTCAAGATGCAATTTAATTAAACCTTCACAAAGCTTGGTGTATGATTTATATATTTATTAGTAGTTGGTTCATTCTACAGACCACATAGGGGGATCCATGACTGTGTACAGATACATCTTAACCCTCATTTTGTTATGGGCTTAAGAAGTATAAATTCTTTGAAATAGCAATCTCAATGTTTTGTACTCTGTAGTTCGGGATATTGCCCTATATTTTGACTACTCATTATTGTGTACAATGAATCCAATGATGTTTCGCAAAACTATCCACTATCAGAAATGATTGTAAGTAGCCAGAAGTAAGTGCCAAATCACATTTATTTGCCCTATTTACATGTACGGGTATGAAAATGCGATAAGCATCAGTCTAATCAAAGAATAAAATAAAATTGAAAAAAAAAGGACTCAATTGGCATGAAATTGTAAAGTTGATCCTTCCCGTTTCCCCAAATCCTGCTACATTTCTTCCTAACTTAAAGGCTGATATCGTTGTGTTTTGTCCTATGTATTTAAGGATGATTTTGTGCTTGTTTTATTGCTCCATCTGAGTTTTATTTTGTGCTTATTCTATTCCTGAATTTGGGTTCTTCTTGTGCTTATTTTATCCAGCTGAGCTGTTATGTTATTTTATACCTGAGCAGCTTCTTCTTGAACTTGAACTCTACATTAATTGCTTCAGTATGAACTTACACTAATTGCTTCCCTCTGTTGTTTTTTACACAGTTATTTTTAATTGAGGATTTTAGGGATTCTAATTAGTGAGTGAATGTAATATTAATCCACTTTTTAAATAATATATATATTTTAATAATTAATTTAAATTTATTTTAATCTAAAATTTATGAAATATTATTTTACTTTTTAAATTAATGAAATTTTAAATAATTTAATTTCTTTCAAATTTTTTGTATTTAAAATTTTATAACTCGGAAATTAAAAAACTTAATAAATATAAAATTAAAATAAATCTAAACTTATAAATCACTGTATTCAGTTTGTTTGATGTTTCTACTTAGGTCTCGTAGATATAGCTAAATCACTGTATTCAAATTGTTTGATGTTTCTACTTAAATTGTAAGTGGAGATAACTTCCTAAATTGAATAGGAAGACCATCTTATCTTTAGATTTTGAAATAGATCGATGGAGTATGATTTCTTTAGTTTTTGAAATAGATCGATGGAATATTTAATAGATTTACGTGTGGCATTGTGCAGAGTATGCCTACACACTCAAGGTGAACGAAAAAAGTGACATCTATAGTTTTGGAGTGGTGATCTTGGAGCTGGTGACCGGCAGGCGACCAATAGATCCAGAATTTGGAGAGAACAAAGATCTTGTGAAGTGGGTGTGCAATCAAATAGAGAAAAATAATGAATTGCATGAAGTGTTGGATCCTAAGTTTGTGGATTGCTTCAAAGAGGAAATGGTCATGGTTCTGAAAGTAGGACTCCTCTGCACAAGCGCCCTGCCCGTCAACAGGCCATCAATGAGGAGGGTGGTAGATATGCTGCAGGAAGCCAATCCCCAGCACAAGGCGAAGGCAGCTGCCAAGGATGGAAAATAGCCTCCTTACTATTATTAAGAACCCACAACTCGCATTGTATAGGCATGATGGTTATTGCATTCGGTCTAGACTTTTCTTCTTTGCAGAACCTCTTTATTTATTGCCATTTTGTAGCTTCTACAGGCTTGATCGTTATTGCATTTGGTCTAGACTTTTCTTCTTTGCAGAGCCTCTGTATTTACTGCCATTTTGTAGCTTCTAAGTTTGTTTAGGCTTTGTTCATGTATACCTCTGAATCTAACGGTAATGCTGATATAAGCTTTCACTGTAACTTTTTGAGCATCATTCACAACAAGAGTACAATGGTTAGAGATGCCTTAATGAATAGGTGTATATATCTACCCAGTCGTGGACCATTGTGCTGCTGAGTTTTTAATAATGAATAGGCGTATCTATCTACCCAGTCGTGGACCATTGTGCTGCAGCCTGCTGTGTTTTGAATAAATCTGCCTCCTGAGTTAAATGAGTTGTGAGGGTGATATGGCTAAGACTCTAGTTTGCTCCCCATCAATGACACCATGTGGGAAGCACAGATAGATATCATCATCGATATGCATCTACAGTCTTATTAATGAGCTTCTCCCGCTCTACTCTGCTTGGCCAGAGACATTTACTTTTAAACCAGAACACTCGAGATTTTAATGTAATAGAGCTGGCAATCAGGACGATTTTATTGGTTGCTGCCTTAGGTTCTCAATACCCTGTCGTCATCAATTGTCCAATGGTAGTTGTTCGATTATTGATTTTCTAAAATCCAATTTGTGACAAGA
>ML785809.1:457828-472351 GCA_009831015.1 Picea engelmannii
GGGGGGGGGGGGTTCTTAAGAACTCCATGACAATTGCCAAAGAAAACATAACACCGTATGATTAATTGTGATTGCAAAAAAGGTTGTCATCCAAATGACATTGTTGTAGAGACAAATTTCTTGTAAGCATGTGCAGGCACTAGAGAGTGGTTACCATGCAAGGAATCAATTGATCCTAGTAGAAGAGGGTAGACCACACTTCCTTTCGTGGGGTTCTTGTGTGAGGACATAGTTGTCAAGATCTCATTGAACAAACACATACCAACATTTGAATTGGATTCATTGATTTCCAAGATGGACCATCTCCAAGTTTGAAGGAGATGGGAATGAATTCAAATTGCAAAGTTTGAATATGGAGATTGCTTAGAGCTAAGAGCCAGTGAGCGAACATTTGTATTGTAGGAACAAGAGAGCTAGGAAACATAGTTAGAGCAAGATCCAATAGCTAGATCCACAAATGAGAGCCATGTCCAGAGTCAGAGTTGTAGCCAAGATCCAGAGTTAGAGCCATGTCCTAGAGAAGCAAACATAAGGCACATTGATATAGATTGGTCCTCTAATATTTTGGACACCAAATGGACTCAATTAGGAGGTGTGATCCGAAATGGATCCGAACACAAAGAAAGTGGTTGGAAGCCTTGTTATTTAAGGAGATTTGGTAAGTACGGAAGGTTAATAACTATTTTAAATACAATGCAAAGTAAAGTGGAATAAGACAAAGGAGAAAAAAACAATAATTAAATAAAACATAAAATGAAATAGGAGAGAAAAGACTTAGGAATTGAAAATGAAAGGTCAATCTTGTTGGCCTTCCCATTACCCCAACTCTCCATTTTCTTCCTGTATTTTTACTCTCAAAGAGTCCTTTTTGGCCAGGAGGAGAAAATGCAAAGGGGAAGGAGTCATATAAATTGTTGAATGACCTATAAAACTGCACTCGACATTGGAACTAGAGATTGCCAAAATAGACTGAGAAACCATTGAATGTTGGTTTTCCCATTTGGGTTTCCAGGGTAAACAACGTCTCTATGTGAAATGTTTTCTTCGTTTGTTATTGTTTTACTATGTCAACTTGTTTCTTTGTTGATAATAATGCTTCTCTTTGATATAAATCATTGCCAATGAATAGTGAGAGTGCAAATGAGAGGGGTATGTAATCAAACTTGTGGATTTACTGCATTATTGGTTTTCTTTGTCTAATAGAGAGTATAATAGCTCTATTACTACCACTGTAGGATGCATTTCCAGGCCTAGAGATCAATGTTTGGTACCTTATATTCGTTGCACTTTCGTATGAGGTTTCCAAATCATTTTATTTGAGTTTGGTGGATAGTTGGGAATTTTTACGCATTGTTGGGCATTTTTCTCTTTACTTGGGTTGTACCCATCTCCTCTAGTAATTTCTCTTACATGTTGGGTGAATTCAAAGTTAACCTTGGTTGTCCAAGAGGCTATATGAATCCCTTGAACCATTACAATCCCTGCAAGTGTCACATAGATCGTACGTGGACATACACAGTTGTGGGAAGTCGTATAAAAATGTTCTATGTTCATATTGATGCAATGGAACTTTGTTGGACCATTAATGGTATCTATAGGCTCTCATTTTCATTAATAATTGGATCCATTAGAAGCTGGATGTAGTATATAGAAATTCTCCATTACTTTGATCATTTGTCTTTTGTTGGAATGTGCATTGGGTATTATGTGGGTGCAACCCCAAATCCAAATCATTTTCATCACGGTGGGTTCTCTGAAATAGCCACCAAAATCATTCTTTGGGAACTGTAGCCTATGTTTTACTGTACTATTGGCTCCAACACCACAATTTAATTCACTTTCTAGTAGTTATGTTGCATGCATATTTTTCACATGCATCATATCCCCTTAACTAAAATGCTACCACAACTCGATTTACCATTTGATTGAATCACTTGTGTATTTACTAGAGTGTTTCTCAATTGACCACTCTCTTAGTTGAGCGATACAGTCTGTGCAATGTTTGTTTCTATCACTTGCAACATCCCTTACTAGCATACAAATGAAAGTTGAATGGGCAAAGCACTCTGTAGGCATATGTGGATAGCGCGCGTGCTCGCGTGCACACACACACACACACACACACATTGAGTGGGAAGATTTACAATTAGCTAAGTGTTGTGTAGGTGCATTGGAAATAGAGAGTCAATTTCCAGCCATATCCATTTGTAGACACATAAATGCGTAACATTTTTGAATGGCATATTTGTTATTATTGAAGCTTTGTGTTGAAACATTTCATTGTAACATAGTGAGCTATCTGGTTGGCACCTCATGGAGATAGTGAACTTGCTCCTTGGGCATTTGTTTGGCACTACAAACAAATCCATCTTTTCATACCTCAAGAGTAGGAGCAAGCTTTGAAGCAAATAAACATAGTCAATTTATGTGTGCGTGCTTTGTGACAAGCAACTGAAAAACCAACTCAGAGTCTCGTTTATTATTGTTAACTAGTTGTTGTGTATAGGCTACACCAAGGACAAAGATCTTTGTACAAGATTGTTCAAGATCAGATTTTAATTTCTGTAAAGGATTTGTGTTGGTGAAGCTAGTGGGCTATAAATCCCTGGATTACAAATCACAAACCCAATTTTTTTTGTTGAAACTTTTCTCTCAAATTCAATTAAAATTTTATTAAAAATTAAAAATTTTACTATGTTCATAAAATTTTTACCATTAAACATGCTAAACTAATTTAAAATATTCTAAACTGTCTATTTTAAAATAGACTAAATTATTCATTTTAAAATATACTAAATTACCACAATTTGGAGAACTCAAATAAAATAAACTCACCTACTCAATTAAAACGAACTTCAATACCACCCAAAAAGGAGCCGAGTTGTCAACTTATTAAGAGACGAGTATTTATGAAAGGAAACATGTGACTTGCTACATACGAACATTCATAGAATTCGGTGTATTTGAACCCCGAACTGAAAATGAAGTGAGTGGTTGTCCTTATGATGTGGACTTTAAAGTGTGTATGCCCCAAAAGATGCCTTATTCACAAGACAAATTATGTTGATTAGCTTAAACGTTATGTCACCCTCACTTGGTTTTGCTTCAAAGCAATGTGATATCCAAACTACAATGTTTATAAAGTAATAAATTAGATCCACATATGTCTCCCATTAGAAAGTAATAAATTATATCCACATATGTCTCCCATCACAAGTGCATAGACATATGCTAGTCATGTTGTCCAAGAGAAGGCATACACATCACTGATCTAGTCCCATTCAAATTGGTTGGCCATTTCCATATCCTTTCCATTAAGACATTACCTTTTTGTTGTGCAAATGGGTTTCATGTGTTTGGAAATGGCCTTTTGGAGATTCTCATGTAAAATCATATCAGATGTACTTAGCACTTAGTGTGTAAAACAAGTTATATTATTCTTAAAATTTTATTTTAGTGAATAATTTGAATAAATTAATTTTTTTTTAAATATATTTTTGTAATTTAGATGTTAATTAATTAATCTTTAAACAAAATAATGTTAAATCTAAATTTTATTAATAAACTAAATTTATTAATTAAGATGTATAATTTATAAATTTTAGAGTTTAGCTAATAATGTGATTTTAATATTTTAGAAGAAATTTGACTAAATTAAAGTATGTTGTTTTCCATGCTAAACATTGTGTTTTTTAATATATGTACATGGTTGGAAGATATTCTTCAAAACTAATAACATGTCTAAGTTGTGTCATGTTAAGCAACTACACTTAAATTTTCACAAATACCTTCTTATATAGAAGGATTCACAATCACCCAAAATATAGGTATATAATATATCATTTTATTGGTTATATTGATATGATTTGTATATACATATATGAAAGGATTTGTAATTGCTAAAACACCAATAATGAAAATAAACATTGCTAAAATAAGAACAAACTCTCATGAGCTTCATAGTGAAACAGGGTGAACACCATGGGATTAAGAGTTGAATATTTGCAAGTATGATAATCAATGATTTTTTAGAAATCCTCCACTATATCTGTTATAATTCACCCACATGAATAACGTTTTCTCAAACAAAGACTTAATCATAATACCAAATTCACCAAAGTGTCAACTTTTGTTGTAATATACCTCAGGTATATTACATTTATTATCATAATGTAAGAAATAAATTTCATTTCATGTCATAATAGTCATAAGGCAAATATCATGTAATGATAGTCATAGGATGATTATTATGTAATGCCCTTTGCGAAGGACATGACTTATCACCCCTACATGTATTTATATGCATGCTCATTGTATATCAAGACATGCCAATGAATATTGAACTAACCTAGATCCATTTTAACTCTAGAGCTATCATGCACTCTAGAGGTAACTTTTTTTAGATTGAAAAAACTAGGGAAAGGTTTGCACCTCGACTTGATTCCTCTCTATGCATGATAGATCTAGAGTTAAGATGGATTTTTTTTCTTTGGATTAAAAAACTCCTTCATCCATGAAGTTGCAAAACTTTCCTCGTGTTTTTTTTTTCTTTAAAACTGTTCAGATTTTTTACTTTCAATTGTTTATATATATGACCCATATTGAAATATCTTTTTAAATGTCATGGATCAACTTCATATTAAGAATTGAAAGGATTACACATCTTTGAAAGTTATTTTATTTAAGGTGGACATTGAAATATTTTATTTATGGCCCATATTAATTTTTTTAGTATTAATATTTTTTTAAATACCAATTCCATATCAAATATAGAAAGAATTGTGAGCACATAGAGTCATCTTATTTAAGATGAAAATTAAAATATTTTGTTTATAATAAACATTGAAATAATTTCTTACATATCAACTCCATTAATTATAAAAAAAATCACACATTATCTCTTAAAAAATATTACAAAATATTCAAATAAAATGACCAATAAATTTGCTCCATACTTCCAACACTTACATTGAAAAAGTAATAATATAATTCATTAAACATACTTCCAACGCTTACATTGAAAGTTAAAGTAATAATATAATTAATTAAACATTATATGTTTTTTATTTATTAATTTAATTTTTTAAATAATTCAAAGCTTGAAATGCTTTGTTTAAATTTATATGTTTTAATGTTTATTTTTCTGAGTTTGACTTTTTAAAGAATATTTAATAATATATCTATATATTAATCAGTTCCAGAATTTTCTTAGATATATTGTGCACTAACTTTCCTTTTCCCCGTGGATAAGTTTTTGAGACTCGTGAGTAATTTTTATTTATTTCTTTTTGGAATGTACGTCATGGTACTCGATATCACTCGTCACGAGGTGTCTGAAATGTTACACTAACTTGTGAGGAATGATGTCTCAGTGAACGGTCCTTGTCAGCGAATAATACATGAGTGCAGCCTGCAGGTAATAAAAGAAAATCACACCACGGGTAACAACAACGAACTTACTGTTCACGGCGGGTTATATGGTGAAAATGATGTAGCGGAAAAGACGGCCGGCCATACACTGTCGGAGATAAATGTACGCTCGTACCCTACGAGTGACGTAAGACTGCGTCCACCGGTTGCCGCCCAAAGGCCCTGGTTGGCTTACCAGTCAAAACAGGTCGTGTCGGTCGTATATTCGACAGCAACACTTGAGGCGAAGCTGTCTTCTCGAAGGCAATCGATACGCGACGTAAAATTGTCCGGCAAACGACGGACATTTTCTTACGTCGAGTAATTGCCAATTTGCCACCAAATAAGGGTCGACAATGGCAGTGGCAGCGATGTCCGGCGTAGCGAAGCGACCTGATCACTGTTCCGGCCGTTTTTGAACATTACGGCATAGCTCTCGGCCTTAAATGCCGTTTGGCTATTCCAGAACGGGGGAACTTGCGGTTTGAGTTTTGAATCCGAGAAACATCACGAGGAAAGAGGTTTGAAGAGAAGTTCGGTTCTCTTTGCGTGTGGAAAATTTGAAGCCATGAACCTGAAAATGTCACGGCAGCATTTTGTGTTTTTTTGCTTCGTTCTGCCGATATTAAGCCGCTTTGCTATTGGCGGTTCACAAGAAGGATTTATTCTGCAGCAATTGAAACGCGGATTTGACGATCCGTCAGGCGCGTTCAGGAACTGGAATGAGAATGATAATTCTCCATGTAATTGGACGGGAATTACGTGCGATGCCGGCGGAAAATTCGTGGAAGGAGTCGATCTTTCGAACACGAACATAATAGGACCGTTCCCTACCGTCGTTTGCAGAATCGATGGTCTCAAGAAGCTCTCCTTGGCCAATAACTACGTCAACGGTTCGGTTCCTGCGGACTTGGGAAGATGCCGTAAGTTGGAGTATTTGGACTTATCGCAGAATCTCTTCGTCGGCCGACTCCCGGACTTCATCTCAGAGCTTTCGAGGCTCAAGCATCTGGATCTTTCCGGAAATAACTTCACCGGTCCGATTCCCCCCGCGTTCGGCCAGCTGCCGGAGTTGCAAGTCTTAAATCTCTTTTCCAATCTTCTCAACACTACAATTCCTCCCTTTTTAGTCAATCTTCGGAATCTTTTACAGTTTAATTTGGCCTACAATCCTCTTCTCACCGGATCTCTGCCTCCCGAGATCGGAAATCTGACGAAGCTGCAAAATCTATGGCTGGCGGGCTGCAATCTCGTTGGAGAAATTCCGGAGACTTTAGGCAATCTTGCGGAGCTAACAAACTTGGATTTATCCATGAACATGTTCTCTGGTTCGATTCCCGAAAGCATCACGAAGCTGGAAAATGTTGTACAGATCGAGCTTTACCAGAACAATTTATCGGGTCCCATTCCGGTGGCCATGGGCGACCTAAAAAGATTAAAGAGGTTCGATGCTTCCACGAATATGCTCAACGGTTCAATTCCCGCCGGGCTGGGGAGCTTAAATCTGGAATCCCTGAATCTTTATCAAAACAACCTGATCGGCGAAATACCTCCAGGCCTGGGTTCGTTTACAAGCCTCATCGAGATAAAGCTCTTCTCGAATAGATTAACCGGCACTTTACCAGAGATCCTCGGCAGAAATTCGGAACTTGAAGCACTGGATATTGCAGACAACCAGCTATCTGGAAGCCTTCCAACGGATCTCTGTAAGAACAAAAAGCTCCGAATTCTCAGCATTTTCAGCAACGAGTTCACCGGTAAATTACCTGAAACCCTTGGAACCTGCACGAGTTTAAACAGAGTTAGGCTAGGAGGCAATAAACTTAAGGGCTCGGTGCCGAGTTCGTTCTGGGGACTTCCTCACGTCTCACTGCTGGAGCTGAAGAACAATAATTTTGAAGGACTTATTTCTCCCGACATCGCCATTGCCAAAAATCTTTCACAACTCGTCATTAATGGTAATAAATTTACTGGCAGCCTACCTACAAGCATCGGCGAGCTGCGGAACCTTCGCGAGATAACCGCCAGCAATAATTTACTCTCCGGTGCTTTGCCTCCGAGCTTGGGGAAGCTGCAACAGCTCGGAAAGCTGGACCTTAGCAATAACCAGCTAAGTGGAAAGCTTCTTGCTGAAATCGGTTTGTGCAAGCAGCTTGGGGAGATCAATCTTTCAAAAAACCAATTCTCCGGTTCGATACCTGCGAATCTCGGTACTTTGCCAGTGCTTAATTATTTAGACCTCTCGGACAATCTTCTCACCGGGTCGATTCCTTCCGAGCTCGGGAATGTGAAGCTGAATACCTTCAATGTCTCGGACAACCATTTGTCCGGCGCAGTTCCTTCGGCATTTGCGAGTCCGGTGTATGACAAGAGTTTTTTGGGAAATCCTGAGTTGTGTAGCCGGGAGACCTTTAATGGCACGAAGTCCTGTTCTGAAGAACGCAGTGAAAGATCTAAGCGCAGGACTCGGTGGTGGCTGCTTCGTTGCTTGTTTGCGTTGTCTGTCATTATTTTCGTGCTTGGACTCGCGTGGTTTTACAGAAGGTACCGAAGCTTTGCAAATGCAGAGAGCAAAAAGTCCGTGGACAAATCTTCGTGGATGCTGACTTCATTTCACGGGCTGGGGTTCAGTGAATATGAGATTCTGGATTGCTTGGATGAAGATAATGTCATTGGGAGCGGCGGAGCCGGAAAGGTTTACAAGGCCACGTTGAACAATGGTGAATTAGTGGCTATCAAGAGGCTTTGGAGTAGTGCTAAAAGCGATGCTTCCAATGACAATGGTTTCAAAGCAGAGGTGGACACATTGGGGAAGATCAGGCATAAGAACATTGTGAAGCTATGGTGTTGTTTTAGTAGCAGTGATTTCAATCTGTTGGTCTACGAGTACATGCCTAATGGGAGTCTCGGGGATCTGCTTCATGGGCCTAAGGCTAGCGTTCTTGACTGGCCCATAAGATACAAGATTGCCCTTGAAGCAGCTCAGGGGCTCGCATATCTTCATCATGATTGTGAGCCATCCATTGTTCACAGAGACGTGAAATCCAATAATATTTTATTGGATGAGTATTATGGGGCTCGTGTTGCAGATTTCGGCGTTGCCAAATTTCTGCAGAGCTGTGGCAAGGGGGTTGATTCTATGTCTGCAATTGCCGGCTCTTATGGCTACATAGCTCCAGGTTTGTACTGTTGCATACTGTAAAAGAATTCTATATGGTATTTGAATTTCCTTCCCATCTTGATTTCTTTTAAATCTTGACCTCTTTTGATTAAGAATGATTTTTTTTTTTTTGATTTTGATCTTGAGCTGGTGTGTCTCAGAGTGAACCCTACTTTGCTTTCTTTAACAAGGGATGCTGGTCTTTTGTTTCTCTCATCAGTTCTGTACAAGTTGATGCAATGCTTGTTCACATGATTTTAACGGACCTCTGTGCATGAACTTAAGATCTTCTCTTGTTTTACCATTTTCTCGGACGTTCTTGATGTTTATCTGCATTTTACCTTTTCAAGATGCAATTTAATTAAACCTTCACAAAGCTTGGTGTATGATTTATATATTTATTAGTAGTTGGTTCATTCTACAGACCACATAGGGGGATCCATGACTGTGTACAGATACATCTTAACCCTCATTTTGTTATGGGCTTAAGAAGTATAAATTCTTTGAAATAGCAATCTCAATGTTTTGTACTCTGTAGTTCGGGATATTGCCCTATATTTTGACTACTCATTATTGTGTACAATGAATCCAATGATGTTTCGCAAAACTATCCACTATCAGAAATGATTGTAAGTAGCCAGAAGTAAGTGCCAAATCACATTTATTTGCCCTATTTACATGTACGGGTATGAAAATGCGATAAGCATCAGTCTAATCAAAGAATAAAATAAAATTGAAAAAAAAAGGACTCAATTGGCATGAAATTGTAAAGTTGATCCTTCCCGTTTCCCCAAATCCTGCTACATTTCTTCCTAACTTAAAGGCTGATATCGTTGTGTTTTGTCCTATGTATTTAAGGATGATTTTGTGCTTGTTTTATTGCTCCATCTGAGTTTTATTTTGTGCTTATTCTATTCCTGAATTTGGGTTCTTCTTGTGCTTATTTTATCCAGCTGAGCTGTTATGTTATTTTATACCTGAGCAGCTTCTTCTTGAACTTGAACTCTACATTAATTGCTTCAGTATGAACTTACACTAATTGCTTCCCTCTGTTGTTTTTTACACAGTTATTTTTAATTGAGGATTTTAGGGATTCTAATTAGTGAGTGAATGTAATATTAATCCACTTTTTAAATAATATATATATTTTAATAATTAATTTAAATTTATTTTAATCTAAAATTTATGAAATATTATTTTACTTTTTAAATTAATGAAATTTTAAATAATTTAATTTCTTTCAAATTTTTTGTATTTAAAATTTTATAACTCGGAAATTAAAAAACTTAATAAATATAAAATTAAAATAAATCTAAACTTATAAATCACTGTATTCAGTTTGTTTGATGTTTCTACTTAGGTCTCGTAGATATAGCTAAATCACTGTATTCAAATTGTTTGATGTTTCTACTTAAATTGTAAGTGGAGATAACTTCCTAAATTGAATAGGAAGACCATCTTATCTTTAGATTTTGAAATAGATCGATGGAGTATGATTTCTTTAGTTTTTGAAATAGATCGATGGAATATTTAATAGATTTACGTGTGGCATTGTGCAGAGTATGCCTACACACTCAAGGTGAACGAAAAAAGTGACATCTATAGTTTTGGAGTGGTGATCTTGGAGCTGGTGACCGGCAGGCGACCAATAGATCCAGAATTTGGAGAGAACAAAGATCTTGTGAAGTGGGTGTGCAATCAAATAGAGAAAAATAATGAATTGCATGAAGTGTTGGATCCTAAGTTTGTGGATTGCTTCAAAGAGGAAATGGTCATGGTTCTGAAAGTAGGACTCCTCTGCACAAGCGCCCTGCCCGTCAACAGGCCATCAATGAGGAGGGTGGTAGATATGCTGCAGGAAGCCAATCCCCAGCACAAGGCGAAGGCAGCTGCCAAGGATGGAAAATAGCCTCCTTACTATTATTAAGAACCCACAACTCGCATTGTATAGGCATGATGGTTATTGCATTCGGTCTAGACTTTTCTTCTTTGCAGAACCTCTTTATTTATTGCCATTTTGTAGCTTCTACAGGCTTGATCGTTATTGCATTTGGTCTAGACTTTTCTTCTTTGCAGAGCCTCTGTATTTACTGCCATTTTGTAGCTTCTAAGTTTGTTTAGGCTTTGTTCATGTATACCTCTGAATCTAACGGTAATGCTGATATAAGCTTTCACTGTAACTTTTTGAGCATCATTCACAACAAGAGTACAATGGTTAGAGATGCCTTAATGAATAGGTGTATATATCTACCCAGTCGTGGACCATTGTGCTGCTGAGTTTTTAATAATGAATAGGCGTATCTATCTACCCAGTCGTGGACCATTGTGCTGCAGCCTGCTGTGTTTTGAATAAATCTGCCTCCTGAGTTAAATGAGTTGTGAGGGTGATATGGCTAAGACTCTAGTTTGCTCCCCATCAATGACACCATGTGGGAAGCACAGATAGATATCATCATCGATATGCATCTACAGTCTTATTAATGAGCTTCTCCCGCTCTACTCTGCTTGGCCAGAGACATTTACTTTTAAACCAGAACACTCGAGATTTTAATGTAATAGAGCTGGCAATCAGGACGATTTTATTGGTTGCTGCCTTAGGTTCTCAATACCCTGTCGTCATCAATTGTCCAATGGTAGTTGTTCGATTATTGATTTTCTAAAATCCAATTTGTGACAAGACAATGTTCATTTCTAAAAGTATAGAAGTATTTTACCATTCCTGGCATTAAATCCCAACCTGACAGGAAATTCTGACTTTTCCTGTATTACTAAATGTGTCTGTCTCATTAATGCCCTTCATTTTACACTCAACAGGCCGTAACATTTTTTAATATCATACAGTATTACAGCAAATAGAATTATAGAAAGCGTATATATTGGACCACTAAGCTTTTGACTTGCTCTACTTTGCTTGGCCAGAGACATTTACTGTTAAACCAGAACACTCGAGTTTTTAATGTAATAGAGCTGGCAATCAGGATGATTTCATTGGTTGCTGCCTTAGGTCTTCAATATCCTGTCGTCATCAATCGTCAAATGTTGGATTATTGATTGTCTGAAATGCAAATTGTGACCAGAAATTGTTCATTTCTAAAAGTATAGAAGTATTTTACCATTCCTGGCATTAAATCCCAAACTGACAGGAAATGTTGACTTTTAATGCATTTGGAAATGTGTATGTCCCATGAATGCCTGTCATTTTTCCTGCATTTGGAAATGTGTCTGTCTCATGAGTGCCTTTAATGCAAATGTGTCTGTCTCATGAATGCCTTTCATTTTACAGTATACAGGTAGTAACATTTTTAATCCAGGAAAACTATATCTATTGAAAACTTATAGATTAATCAATCTTTTAATTAAAAATATACAATATGATTGTGAAATTTAATAATAGGAGAATATTCTTAATATTTATAAATTAAAGACTTGGATTAACATAGATAACCCTTACCTATGTCATTGTGATCTGTAATCATTAAAACACCTGATTAATACAGATTATGTTAACTTAATTAACCTACTTTTCACATATAAACTATGGCAAACCACAAGATGTCATCATCTCTCAGCGTTCATCAGCTAGAGTTTAGGTTTAAGTGGCTGGGCTAGTTTTATACCATACAGTAAGTACTACAGCAAATAGAAAGCATATATTTTTTTGTCTTGCACTTCTTGGAAAAGTGGTTGACGTTGAGAATATAATATAACAAACAAATGCTCTTATTTAAGGTTCCCCCGATGAAAACTCTAAAAATACTTGAGCTGTGTGTAGAAGGCAAGCTCTGCGGCTCTGCGTATTGCCTTTCTTCAAGAATGTCCAATTGTAGGCTGATCAACGCTCAAACTTCTAAAAACATGGGTAGTTTTTATTCAAAGGATCATCAACGGTCTCGAAAGGTATTGGTTTTACACAATTTTGAGGGAGTGGGTTAACTTTGGAGCGATTTTTTCTTTTTAGTTTTTTTTAGGCAAGTTTTCAGGTGGTGTGGTTTTAAAGTTTTGGTCAATTTAGAATTTTAATAGATTTTTTGAGTATTTGAGTTGATTTAAAATAAAGCAAAACTTTTAAGATAAGATTTTGAAATACATTAAACTTTGATCCATACAAAACTCAAACTATTCCTAAAAATCTAACCAGATTCAAATCCATTTTTTTCCTGGAAAAATTACTCACAAGTTAACTTACTCAAATTTTATGTTCTTCATAAACGTCTTACTCAAATTTTATGTTCTTCATAAACGTCTACCTTTAGTGTTAGATGTTTACAAGCTGTTTACAAGCTCTGCACAGGTTAAATACTTTGTTATAATTTAATCCCACTTTAGAGATGGAATTGGAGTTTGAAAAGTAAATGTAACAACAGCATCTGTACATAAATTCAATTATTAGATAATATTTTAGGTATCATTCATAAATGTTAAAATGATTTAAATAGAAAATATAATATTTTAATTTTTTTTTTTATATTTTAGATTTTAGATTTACTATTAAAAGTTATGAGATAATACTGAAATAATATTTATAAATATTAAAAAGATGTCACTGGAACATATAAATGTTTCTTAATATATTTTACGTATTTTTTATTTATATTTATTTAAAAATAATAATTAAATGAAACGTGATCCTTGTACTTTTTGGATTTGCTTTCTTTTATATTCATAAAGTTATGAGATAATACTGAAATAATATTTATAAATATTAAAAAGATGTCACTGGAACATATAAAATTTTCTTAATATATTTTACGTATTTTTTATTTATATTTATTTAAAAATAATAATTAAATGAAACGTGATCCTTGTACTTTTTGGATTTGCTTTCTTTTATATTCATAAACTTTTTTAAAGTGATGACTTTTAGAATTTGTTTTTTTAGATTTGCATTCTATTCATATACTTATATATATATATATAAGTGATGACTTATAAACTTTATACATTTTTGTTTGGGAAATACTTTTTCATTGGTTGTTACTATACATCAATTATAATTAGTTTTAGAAAACATTTCTCATTGCTGGTCACTATACATCAATTATGATTAGTTTTAGAAAATAAAAAATAATGAATTTGATAAAATTAAGTTTATTTATTTATTTTTGTTTTTACTATAATAATAATAATTACTATTTGACTGGTAAAGTTTACTGAGGTATACATATCTCTTTTGGATTTGAAGGAAACACATATTCTTATTCTTAACCATTAGGCCACATGTTCTTAATTAAAGTGTGGTTAATAAGTTATAATGTATTCAATTGAGAAATATTATAGCAAAAATAAACTTATGATTGCTTTAAAAAGTAAGAAGACATCTATTTTCCCTTAGGACATTATCACTTTAATTATTTATTTTCTATAATTTATTTATTTATGATTATTTGTTGTCTTTATTTAAATAACAATATATTTTTATGGTTAGAGGAAAGAATTAAAAATTGTATTCTATACTTTTAGTTTTAAAGGACATAATTAAAAATTGTACTTTAAAATTTCATGATAAATTTTGTTGTTAAGAAAAAGAAACAATAATATAATAATAGTTTCTTCAAAAATATGTTATAAGGTTTTTTTTATGATCATTGTAGAAAATATTGAAGTTAATAATTTTCTATTTTTCTTGGATAACTAGTTTGGAATTTGATTTTAATGTATCTTGCATAATTAGTCTAAATAATTATTTTTTACCATTGATTTTTTAATATTATTTATTAAAATGGATAAACATCTTGCATCTAGAATGTAAGTTTTTTTTGGTTGTATTTAATTTTAAAGCTAACTAAGGATATAATACGAGTTTTGCAAAAGCAACCAAAGTATAAAGTATTGGGTTTATATAATTTTTTGAAAAAAGTATTGGGTTTATATAATTTTTTGAAAATGGTAACATTAAAGAGATTTATGATAAAAAAAGGTTGATATGAACCTTATTTTGGGTGATATTCTAAAAA
>ML785809.1:472439-489090 GCA_009831015.1 Picea engelmannii
ATTGAAGACATATTTATATCCCAACATTTCAATGAAATGGTTAGTTAGTCCCAACATTTCAATGAAATGGTTAGTTTTCTAACTAATTGTTTTAACTTGGGTTGTTACATAATCGTTTTAACTTGGGTTGTTACAAGAGATTATAAAAACACATCTTTAAACAATTAGAGAAATGCTTATCATTATATCTACTGTAACATCTAATGAAAATCTAACACTAATAAGTGAAAAAAAAGTAGCACCTTTGTTCAATATGTTATCAAGTTTTTTCTTGATACCAAATAAACATCAAAACTAATAATAAAAACTTAAATAAATAAAACAAAAACTTATCATAATAAAAAATAATATATGATAATAATAGCAATAAGTATAGTCGTAGTTTAATGATAAAATGATAATGAGAATTTGGTTTGATGGTGAAATAGTGAGATTGACACTTTTCCCTAAAACATTAAAATCCCCCAGTGACATGCTTGCACCTCATGTGCTGATCAATATGATTCATTATGCATTAACTCATATTACAACCATTATGATTGTGAACACATTGATCAACCCCTAAGTGCTCTAACTCTGTACCCACTATACCCCCACCCCTTGAGACCTTTGACTCAATCATACTTGGACACATTATGACTTTGAAACACACAAACCCATAAACCCCTTAACTTCCTAGACACACTATACCTCTTAACCAACCACTATAACACTATACCCCTTATGTAACACCCCAATTTTGATCGTTGGAATGGAATGCAATGTAAATATGTGAATTAGGTTGAGCCAAATAGTATGGTTGAGGGCCAAGGAATGTAAATTATGTACATTAAAGTTATAAATAAAATATACATCGTTGGTTGTGAGACGAGGGCGACTAAAACGATGGGGGGCTATGACTCCATGAGAGAGAAATGAGAGGGGGCTAAGGGAACCCAAAGGGGTCAAAGCCAGAAATATTATAATATTTCACTATAACCCAAAGTCCTTACCATAACTTATGTAAAAAGCATATCAACTTTGAAATGCATACAAAAGTAGTTGGGGAGGACTTCCTTGAGTGCTAAGTGGAAAGTTAGAAACATGCATACTTATTGCATGTTTTTGGGAGTTGACCATCATTTTTCCACCATCATTCTAGCTTGGTAAGAAGGGGAAGCGGAATGAAGCCAAGCTTTTGAAAGGGGATGGATTATATATCTATCATGAAAATTGATACCGAGAATACTTGTAGATCCCAATATTGAGATTTCCTCACCAGTTTGTGCTAAAGCCCAGAAAGGGGTGTGGTAGATTGAGGGACTACATTGCAGTGAACGACATCCACCCTTTGGGTTGTGCAAATTGAAATGGGAAAGATAGATGGTGATTTGGATGGTTGCATGAGTGATTAGGCTGAGACAATTAGTGGGAACTAGGTTGAGAGAGCTCTTGTTCATCCTTGTGGACTCATAGTCCCATCATGGGGTGGCCTATTGCATAAAGACTTAGTGTAACAATGTTTATGGTTGGGAGGAGCGTACCACGTCAACAACCAGTTAGTGTAATTCATTATTAAAGATAAGTATTATGTTATATATGTTTTTATGTTGTTTGTAATAAGTGAAAATGAGTTTAATTATTATACGATTAAAGAATGGTTTTTCATTTTATACATATGTGTGTTTAAATGATTTGTATGAGTCTTCATGTCATTTCTTGCATGTATAATTTCATCATATGATAGTAAAGAACAACTATTTGGTATGGTGAAATTGTGGAAATTGGAGAAATGGTTTTAGTACCCTACCATCCCAGCGTGTAAAGGAGTGGTTGGGTATGTTACAGAGTGGTATTAGATCTAGATACAACACTTGGGTTATATGGGCCAAACACCAGAGGTGCAACATGCATAATTGTAGGGGTGAAAATTGAGTATGCATGATTACAGAGGCAGAAATTGAGTACACCTGCAAATTGTTTGTCAAAATTTCCTAGGTGAAAATTTGGGAAAATTTCTAAGAAATATGAAGGGATGGAGCTCAGGGATTAAATCCTTAATTTTAACCTTTGATTGAGTTACTACAAGCTCGAAAATAGCCGAAATTAAAGTTACAGATTAACCATGGAAAAATTTGGTGAAAATCCCCAATTTCTAAGCGAATTCATGTGGAATTCATGCTAAGAATTGTTGATGGGTAAATTAATAGCAGTAAATGAATGAAATCAAAATAAAATTTGGTCTAGGGAGGTTGAATTGATAATTACAATGTAAATTGATCTAAAATGATATAGTTTCATAGCCGACCATGGAAGAATTTGGGAAAATCCCCAAATTTATGAACAATTCCGGTCGGATTGCGCTTAGAATTGGTTGAAAGGTTAAGTAATGGAGACAATTGGCCATGGGAAGCTATATTAAAGAGTTTCATAGTTGATGTGAAGGAAGAAATTTAAATTAAGAAATATTAACAAAATTTGAATTTTGGGAATTTTTCGTACATGGTGATGTGGCGGTGGTGACATGGATTGCCATGGTGGTAAGCTTGGGGGTATGAAGTGCACGGTGAAGGGCTTGAGCGATGACGTAGGGGCCATGATTGACAAGGTGGGGGACTCCAAAACCATAAGTGGTATTAGATATTTTTAAAGTGGTTTTGAAAAGTTTCAATATGCTTTGATTTGAATGTGAGCATGCCACGCATACACATGGAAATTTGGTAGTATCAAAGATAATTGTTTCGTTAACCTCCCTCCATCTTGATCTTTAATATCAATGGAGACCATTGATATTCCTTCCTCATTCTCCCTCTAATCTAGCATGCAAGCAAGTTGTGTGCCAGGGAAAAAGGTGCAGGATGGGAACCGTCCAATTGTTGTAGCCAATGGATGAGCACCAAGTGGATGAATGATAGAGGAGGTGAGACCCCTGTCCCATCCACGATCATACTAAGTACCATGTGGACAACTGAGTATAGGTGGGGATCGTAAGTGATCTAGATGGATATCAATGGCCACCCACCTCTTCCACTGATTCATCACGGTTCTCCATCTTGGCCATTTTTGTTATGATTTTTGGGTCCTAAACTTCCAGGGTGATTTTGAGGCCTTAAATGATGTTTTTTCCCTTTTAGGGGCTTGGGGTTTCCATGGAATTCCAAGCCCTGCCAATAATTGTGCTTCTCAATTATATATTTATGAGGATCTACTAAACACCCCAAACCGAGATTGTATGCAAAATTTGTGACCTCAATAAATTGATGCATCATCTAACCACCTCAGGCCCACAAACATTATGGTGCTTCTCCTCCTAGTGTTAGGGTTTGGGACCTTTAAGGTTCTTGATTTATATTAAAAGGACATTCTTGTGGCCCATTGTATGATATTTTTGCGAAATAACATTAGCAACATCTCTTTCTCTTTAGAGATTATTAAGCCACCACCATTCTAGCTAGTTTGTGTTCTACAATATTCTACTATTTTATTCATTAATAGAAGTTGGGATTCACTGTTTACTATACTCTATACTATTATTTTGTGTGTGTTTCATTTTATTCTCAATATAATCCATATTAGTGGTACCGGAGCAATCTATTCCTTGTTATTTCTTAGAGCATGTCCTCGAAGAGGTCAAGGTATAGATAGTTGGGTCTTGAGCTAGTCTCACTTGGGGATGATTGCTCTCATCATCCCAAGAAACCTCTCATGGAGAAAGAAAATATATATGAGAGTAGGATATCCTTTCAAGATGTTGCTTGAGGAATCCCTCGCATGACCATGGAATGAGATGATGGACAAATTTTCCCAGATCCTTTGACAACCATCGATTACAGGAGAGGCACCTTTAACAAGCAACCATTTCAAAGGTGCAACACCTTTCAAGGTACAAGTTAAATTTGATATCCCTTTATTTTAAGGCCAGATAGATGCATATGCTTTGGAGAGATGGTTGAATCTGTTAGAGGGGCATTACTTTGTTCAAAACATTTCTGACACCAAAAAGATCACCTTCACTCTCCTTAAATCCCTTCCCGATGTTAAATATTGGTGGGAATGTTACTGGGAGAGGCATAACGAAGACGATTCTATGGAATTCAAGACAGGACCCACTTGGGTGGCCTTTGTTGATTCCCTCAAGGATGAATTCTACCCTTTTGGAAACTATGATGACTAGTACACAAGATGCGTGAATCTGCATCAAGAAAGAGACAAAATGGTGTAGGAGTACAACAACATCTTCCATACCTTGTGCTAAAATCTGAGTATTAGAGACTTTGAGCAACACCCAGTTCTGAAGTATCGTAGTGACCTATAAAGGTACATCCAAACATATATGGATTTCTTGGACATCTCCTGAGTCGCTTATTGATACGATGTCAATATCTGTTGGCATAAGGGAAAACCCAGGGTTCAGCTCCAAGAGTGCACCAACAAGCCCTAACTACTCACCCTTTTGGCTACACCTGTGAAGTAGATGCAGTCTCACCCGAAGCAGCTATGGGGGAGTTGCAGGACAGAAGTGTCTACAACCAAGGGGAATATCAAGTGGATCCAATACCGAAACAATACAACATGCATATATCATTTATCAACTTATATCTACTCCATACACCTATCATATCTATCACAACAATGCAATAACGAGATATCAAGGAAAAATAACACAGCATCAATCACACACACATGACAGATATATGTGGTTCACCCTCTCTCTAGGGCTACGTACACATAACTGTTCTTTATAATATATTAAGATGAAAGCATACAGTTCTGATCTACACTATTAACTAGCAGATCTCTCTCTTCTCTCTATCTCTCCCCCTTCCTGCGCACCCAACTGGAGGGTTGATCTTCACACCCAGATGAAGATCTTACAATACCAGAAGGCTCTCACACTTAGCACTTCTTTGTCACACCACAATAATCTCTCACAACATACCAACAACAACTAGATCGAGTCCAGTAATAATGACAACAACAACAACCCAACCCAAGTCCTCTTGACCTTTATTTATACATTACAATAAATCACCGACATCCTTAGGCTGGAGCCTAGGTGTCAAAACCCTAGATACAAAAATCCTAGATGTCTAAAACCCTAGGTCAACTTGACCCGCGTTTTCAGGGATTTGTCAGCCTGTCTTTCCTTCCTTCTTGCGCGGTGCTCCAAAGAATCTAACGGGGATTTTTCCACTTGTTGAGTTGTCCACAATCCTTCTTCCTTGCTGATATATCATCCTTGATCTCCTTGTCCAATAACTTGCTTTCTCGGGCTTCGCTCCATCTTTTTTGCTCTTTTTCTCACTTCGACCCAGTAACAGTCACTGTTTCTTCCGCGCAGTTCGTATTTCACCTTTTCTTCCTTGATATTCACTCCCTTCCATAACCAAGGGCCAACAAGCCCCCAACACTCACTTGTGAATCATCCCGAGGAACTTCAGATCTAATTCTTTTGTTTTACTTTGACTTCGGACTGAGCATAGTAGCCTTTTCTTTATGCTCTATGCCTCCTTTTCGTCCTTGTGCAGATCGTCTTTTCTGTGTCTGGTACCCAATTTAGACTGCACCTGGTACCTAGACCCTTTTCCTTATGCTTCTACTGAGAGTTGCGAGGCAGCTGGTTGTGATAGTACAACTTTAGTCGACTCCCATTCACTAATCCTTCCTTCCATTCTCCCTTTAAAGTCTTCAACTGTGCATCTCCTCCTTTTGTAACATGAGTGACCTCATATGGTCTGAGCCAATGTGTTCTGAAATTCCTAGGATGATTCATGAACTTACTGTCGTATACCAGTACCAAATCACCTTGTTTAAATGCCTTCTTCTTAATGTGCCTGTCATGATAGGCCTTCTCTCTTTCCTTCTGCACTTGTTGATGAAATCCTGCAACAAATCTGTCTTCTTCCAATTCAACCAACTATGCAAGTCTCTCTTGAGCAGCGCCAGTGTCATCCTATAAAGGCAACAATTCTTAAGCTTGGCACCAAGTATTCCATTGGAACAACAACTTTGAGGCCATAAACCAACTTGAAGGGGGTCTGCATTGTTAACTTCTTGCAAGTGGTTCTATAGGCCCAAAGTACTACTGGTACTCTTAAATCCCAGTTGTCTCTATTCACACTGCAAATCTTCATCAACATTGTCTCCAAGATCTTGTTGAACGCTTCCATTGTCCCATTTGCTTGTGGATGGTAAGGTGTGCTCTTCTGATGGTGGACTGCAAATTCTTCAGTCAGGGCTTCAACTATCTTATTTATGAAATGTGTGCCTTGATCACTCATAAGGATTTTGGGGCATCCAAACCTGGTTATGATGTCATCAAATATGAAGCACACAACTGTAGTTGCACTACAGTCCTTAACTGCTCTTGCTTCAACCCATCTGGTCAAGTATTATGTTGTTGTGATGATGTACCTTGCTCCTGTGTGCTTTCCTGGTGGGTTTATAGGTCCCACGAAGTCAATGGCCCATTTATCGAATGCCTGTAGGGTCAATTGTGGTGTTGATGGAATTTCATCCCTTCGGGAATGTTTTCCAGCTCTTTGGCATACATTGCAAGCTCTGGAATAGTTTTTAGCATCTCTATGTAAGGTAGGCCACCAAAGGCCAACTCTCAGAACCTTCTGCGTAGTTTCTTTACCTGCATAATGTCCTTCTGCGATGCCTTCATGAGATTCTGTGAGGATCAGTGGGTGCTCTGCCTCCATAACACATCTTCTTAATATCGCATCAGGTCCCATAGTGTATAGATTTCCAACTATAAGTGAGAAGTCTGCAACGCGCACTACTAGTTGTTTCTTTTGAGGAATTGTGTACTCACTAGGTGCCATTCTTGTTGATAGGAATTGGACTATCTCTATGAAATGGTCATCGATCTTTCTAATGGAAAATATCTATGAATCCGGTAGTGCATCCTCCAAACTGGTCGACTCTTCACCATGTTCCAACCTAGACAAGTGGTTAGGACCTTTGTCCATTCTCCTGGCTTTACTATGATCTCGAAGTCATATTATTGAAATATCAGAAGCCATATACATATTCCTCCCCCCAACACTGGCTTGTTGACTAGGTATTTCAGCACAGAGTGATCAGTAAACATTTTAAAGTGCCCTCCCAATAAGTAGTGGTGAAACTTTTGTAATGCGTACACCATGGCTACCCTTCTCGCTCAGTGGTGGTGTAGTTGACCTCTGCAGTTGATAGCTTCCTGCTAGAAAAAACTAATGGATGATCAATCTCTCCTTCACCAGGTTGTGCTAACACTACTCCTAAGACAATAGAATATGCATCGACATGTACATGAAACTCCTTGGTTCAATCTGGGAAAACTAGAATAGGCACAGTAACCATTTTCTGTTTCAGTGTGTCGAAGCTCTGCTGGCATTCTTCTGTCCAACTAAATTGACAATCCTTCTTTAACAGTTTCTCCATGGGTGTTGTGATCTGGGCATAACCTTTAATGAACTTCCTATAATATCCTGTGTGTCCCAGCGTAGTGTGCAACTGTTTGATTGAAGTAGGAGAGGTTAGATCAACTATAATGGCAATTTTAGATGGATCAACCAACAATCCATGCTTGCATACAATATGACCTAACAACACTCCAAATGGTGAGAAGAATATGCACTTATTTGGATTCAAAGCAATTTGACACTGCCTGCATTTGTCCAACATTAGCCTTAGACATTCAATATGATTCTTTAATAAACTAAAAATAGTCAAATCATCAAAGTATGCTTCTAGAAATTTATGCAAAAACTCCTTGAATGCTTCAACCACCACCCTGGAAAAAATGGTTGGGGCATTCTTTAATCCAAATGGAATCACTGTATACTGATAGGACCCCCATTTTGTTGCAAATGTGGTCTTATGGCGATCTTCCTTGGCAATCTGGATCTAATGGTATCTTGAAAATCCATCTATAAAAGACTATACTTCTTGGCCTCCCACATTATCTAACACTTTGTCAGTGAAGGATGAAGGGAATGGGTCATGCAAACAAGCATCATTCAACTTCTTGAGATCTATGCATATCCTGATCTCTCTCGTCTTCTTTTCTTGTAACACCATAGGGCTAATCCATTCTGACTCTTCAATAGGTTCTATGATCCCTGCTTCCAGCATTCTGTCGAGCTCAATCTTCACTTTCTCCTTATATTTAGGGTTCAATATGTAAGGTATCTGTTTGAATGGTATAGAATCTGTCTTCAAATGGATCCTCATCTCTCCCATAGTCCCTTTAATGCCCTTCATATTAGTGAACTTGGTTGAAAACAAGAACTGATATTCATGCAGTAATTCTGTAATCTTGTCAATAGTGGCAGCATCCCAATAATCTCCAACATTTGCAAGCTTCGGTGTCTGTTCTGTTCCAATATTGACCTTCTTAATCTTGATTGGGTGTCCAATGAATGGTAACTCAACTCCTGGTCCTTCCACATCTCTTTGGCCTTCTGTTTTTGCAATGTTCACCTTTCTTGGATCATCATCTTCATTAGTATTGATGTTGTAACAGCCTTGCAAATTTTGTAGAGGCCCAATCCATTTGTCCTTGTCTTTCTCTAAAAGGATGCTAGAGGCCTCCTCAAATACTTTATG
Organism: Picea engelmannii; assembly: GCA_009831015.1. Taxonomy (NCBI): domain Eukaryota; kingdom Viridiplantae; phylum Streptophyta; class Pinopsida; order Pinales; family Pinaceae; genus Picea; species Picea engelmannii. The sequence goes on from ML785809.1 coordinate 481,017, forward strand.
TCTGACAATCTGTAGTGCTTGATCTACTGAAGGATATTGACTTTCAAATAAGAAGGTGGTTACAAAATTCTGAGTCATACCTTTCTAATCTGTAGTGATGAGGCGCAGCTCTGCTTGAAGCTACCAGTTGATAGGTGTCATTTCCAGTGTGTTTATGAATTTGTGTACCCATTGTTATTGAGGAACGTTTCTCCAGGATTCCTCACAGCTTCGCACGTGGTCCTTTGGGCAGCTTCGACCTGTGTATTGAACTTCACATCCTTCTACTTGTGCTGAGAACTGCACTGTCAACAAGGTATGACACTATACCCAATCTGTAATGTTACTTTTGTGTAACCCCCACCATCTTGCTAGGGTTGCTCTCAGGGCCTCATCCATCGCCAATAGTATTTGTTGCATTGGTATACTCTCTTCAAAGTCCGACAAGAAGGTTTATAAAGGATTTAGACCATCAAAGGTGGGTAAGTCACTAACTGTTGTGTCGATCCAACGAAATTCTCTGGTTAGTCTAGCACATCTTCTTGTAGATACTTCATACATTTTATTCAGCCAATTATCCAGTGCTTCTTCTGAGTCTGATGAGCATATGTTGTCACTTCACCAGCTTAAGTTTCCATCGGCCGTAGGATTAATGTAATCCTGTTGTCTGGATGTTAATTTGTATATATTTTCCAGTTCATATGCATGGTCTTGTTCTCTAATGGGCTCGGTGTATCGCTGACCTTCATCTGGATCTAAGGGTGCAATGACCCTAAGGCCATCTTTTTCAAAAGTCATACGTCTCTTCTTTAAATCAACCACAGTGGAATTATTGAAGGTCCAATCAATTCCTAACAACGTAGGGTAAGGGAAGTTGTCATCAACTATCTCAATTACCTCAAAATCTGGAAATGTTCTTACTCCATCCATGTCCACAGGGACATGTTCCAGTCTGCCAAATGGACTTACAACTTGTTGATTGGCCATCCTAAGCCTGATAGGGGAATAGATCAACTTTGGTTTTCCCATCAGTGCTCGGGTTTGCTTCATCATGACATTGACCTCCGACCCTATGTTGAGGACTACATAATCTATATCATATTCACCTATTTGAGAATTCAAATTTAATTCCTTATTGGTCCTTCTCTTCTTATCGATTTTGTGTACTGCCTTATTCAGTAAGGGGTCCATCTTTCCTAGCTCATATTTCTTGATTAAATTTTGAAGTTCTTGGACAACGCTCTCATCCTGAATTAACTTAACACAAGTATATAGAAATTCCATGAGCTTTCTTACCTCTTTTCCTTCTCTTGGTGAAGCAGACCAATCAAATGCCTGAGGCATTCCATACTCTCTTACTTATGGTCTTGTATTTGATGAAGAACCTTGGTCTCCTTTGAACTCTTTTCTTTCTTCCTCAAATATTTTTCTTTCTTTCTTTGCATCAAAGGTTTGGGTCTTCTCTGCAGCTTTCCTAATTCCTGAATCTTTTGTAGTCTTTCCTTGGGTCATTCTATCATCTCCTATAAAAGAGCCTCCTCTAGTAATAACAATGACTCTAGGGTCTTCTCCACGAGGTTCATCTTTGATAAACTGTATCTATGGGTTTTGCTGAGGTCCTCATTTCTCTTGAAGCTAGCCAACAATGTTGGACATTCTTCAATAACATGCTCGAAGGAGTTGCAGTAGCTGCAAGTAGTGCAAGGGTTCTAACAGTCCCTTGCCAAGTGTCCTGGCTGTGCACAGTTATAACAGATGATCTATCCTCGGCCTCGACCCATACCTCCTCCTTGTCCTCTTCCTCTAAATCCACCACGAGGATTGAAGTTTCCTCTCTCAGGGGAGTTGTACTGCGTAGAGTTTCCTTCTTGTTGTACTTTGCCTTGAATCTTGTATATGTCTCTTGACCTTTCATGCATGAGATCATAAGCCCTACAATCCCTATCATCATGTCCCATGGACTTACAGAATGTACAATACAAATTTGTAGGTGTCTGGATATACTTTTTCATGTAGTAGCACTCACCAAGGCGATGTCTGTTTCGACATACCTCACACCAGGGTAAGGTGACTTGCTTCAAAGGGATCAGAGCTCCAGAGGCCAAGTATTCATGGAATAGAGGGAAGTGCTCCTTATCATGGCCTTTTGATCTGCATCTGACACACCATATGTCTTCTCTTTTATCTTTTCCCTTGTCTTTCTTCATATCTTCGACCTGCAAAGACAAACTAGTCAGTTGACTCAAGATCTAACTCATACCTGAGCTGGATTCTCCGATAGGGGTTGACTATAACTTCATGATGATCTCCAACACCTCAGCCTATGAAGTAATCTTCTGCTACATCATAGGAACTCTGATGTGTTGTAAGAGCGAAACAATGAACCATTCCTTGTTCTGCTCATATGGAATCTAAAAAGTCAATCGGCTTGTTAGGGTCTTGAATCTCTGATCGAACTCCCAAAATGGCTTGGCTACCTTCTTCTTGATCTCCTTCAGTTCTGTAATACATTGGGACTCCGACTTAGGTTTCTTAAATTCTGCAATCAGTGCATTCTTGATCTCATTCAGTGGCTTAAGTTGTGCAAGTCCTTGGACAAGCTTCATGTACCAACTTAGTGTGCAATCTCTTAGGGTAGTACTAAACTGGGTTCTTTTCACTGCTTCATCAGTGACATTCTTAATATTCCATACGGCTTCACATAGGAACCAGTGCTGGTCAGGATCTTCAGATCCATCTCCCCTAAAAATAATAAGTTTCATCTCATCTGCCATAGATCTTCCTAGGGTCCCTAACTGAGTATGTGGTGGACTACTAGTGATGGTGTTCTGGACGCTCTGGTGGCTTGGATTAATTTGATTTCTTAATACTACTGAATCAACATGAGGGCTAATAAAACGTACTTCAACAGTCTGCGTAGTTCCTAAAGTTTCTGGCTCGTCTCGACGAAGTTCTTTGACTTCCTCTTCCTTTGCCCTAGCGGGTTCTGAATGCTCTTCATCGGTCAGATATGCCTCTTCTCCATTATAGAAATCCCCGTCCCTGTAGTTCTACTTGAATAGGTTCGCAAGATGAACTTCTTTGAACACTCTCCCACTGCGCGTATGTCCAGCCTCTGTGTCGCTGTCACTGTCTGAATTTTTGAACATTAGCCTTTTCAGATTTGACTAATATACTGTATCTTCAATATGTTCTTCTCATGCAACAACATCTTGATTCTCAACTTCAGAAAGTGTAAATTTTTTTCTCTGGGTTCCTTGAAAAAATATCTTTCGGCTTGGCTATATGCCTCTACTCTGTCAACAAAAAACTCGGTGGTGTAGCCTCCAATGGTGCTATCGAACCAATGATCCACTTCTCTTGACACAACGTTATCAAATCTCTTGACCTTCTTGATTAGCTCCAACATCCAAACTACAGGAGGTCTAGATCTGACCTCAAACTGGGTATTTTCCAACCTGGCTAACCACTCGTATAGTTCCTAATGGATTCATCCAAAGAATATCTCATGTATATCAGTAAAAATATGTCTCTCCAACGAATCCTCTGTACTTAGATTAGGGTTCTTGTTCTGGGCTTCAACGAAGTCCTTTTCTTGATCCTCTATCCACTTTTGAATCTCTGTCTTTGATGGGAACCACCTTGACATTCCCTCAAGAAGATTCCTGTCCTGACAACAGAACCATTTGTTGGCACAGGTGCAGACCCAGGGTTCAAATACAAGAGTGCACCAACAAACCCTAACTACTGGCCCTTTCGGCTACACCTGCGAAGAAGATGCAGTCTCACCCGAAGCATCTATGGGGGGGTTGCAGGACATAAGTGTCTACAACCAAGGGGAATATCTAGTGGATCCAATACCATAACAATACAACATGCATATATCACTTATCAGCTTAGATCTACTCCATACACCTATCAAATCTATCACAACAATGCAATAATAGGATATCAAGGCAAAATAAAACAACATCAATCACACACACAAGACAGATATACGTGGTTCACCCTCTCTCTAGGGCTACACCCACAAAACTGTGCTTTATAATATATTAATATGAAAGCATACAGTTCTGATCTACGCTCTTAACCAACAGATCTCTCTCTTCTCTCTATCTCTCCCCCTTCTTGCACACCCAACTGCAGGGTTGATCTTTGCACCCAACTAAAGATCTTACAATACCAGAAGGCTCTCACACTTAGCACTTCTCTCTCACACCACAATAATCTCTCACAACATACCAACAACTAGATCGAGTCTAGTAATAATGACAATAACAAGAACCCAACCCAGGTCCTCTTGACCTTTATTTATACATTACAATAGCTCACCGACATCCTTAGGCTAGAGCCTAGGTGTCAAAACCCTAGGTGTCTAAAACACTAGGTCAACTTGACCCGCATTTTCAAGGCTTCACCAACCTATCTTTCCTTCCTTCTCGCGCAGTGCTCCAAAGCATCTAACGATGGCTTTTTCCACTTGCTGAGTTGTCCACGATCCTTCTTTCTTGCTGATCTATCATCCTCGATCTCCTCATCCAACGACTTTCTTTCTCGATCTTCGCTCCATATTTTCTACTCTTTTTCTCACTTCGACCCAGTAACATTCACCATGTCTTCTGCATAGTTGACATTTCTCCTTTTCTTCCTTGATCTTCACTCCCTTCCATAACCAAGGGCCAACAATATCGAGTAGAAATTTAAGAAGAAGAATAAGCAGGAGTTTGGGTATGAAAATATGAAACAACAAAAGCATGGTAAAGGAGACCCTAACTCATAGAACAAGGGACAGAGTAAGGAAGGCCAACCTCAAGAAAACCAATTCAAGCCACGGGAAAAGAAGGGTAATGGGAAGTTGAAAAACAATAGTGGAAAATGGTGTGAGTTCCAGAAAATCCCATGGCACAACACTGATGAATGTTTCTCGAAACAATTATTGTTAGTTGGTCTTAAAGAAAAAAAGTCGGACCCTAACTTAGACTTTGATTTGGAACATGATAACGTAAATCATATCATCGATGTAGAACCTAGTGCTACTATTGCAACCACAAATATCTAACCAGACGAGTCAAATAATCTTGTGGAAGGGGAGTGCCTCTTCCATTCACACATGTGGGTGAAGGGGACCCCACTACATTTCATTGTTGACAATGGGAGCCAAAAGAACCTGATCTCAACCAAGGTAATCAAGAGATTGAAGCTTCTGACAATGCCACATCTGTAACCATGCAACATCAATTGGTTGAGCCACTTGTCCTATGACATCATTCCCTTCAAAGATGAGGTATTGTATGATGTTTCCCCACTTGAAGTTTGTGATGTTCTTTTAGAAAAATAGTGTCATTATTATTTTTGGAGGTCATCCCTACAAGGTACAAGAGGTATTTTCGACTACTGCAATTTCATTGATCTCGACAAAACAATGTTGAAAGGTAATCTCTTATATTGTGAAGTTTGTCCTCTTAATGGTTTGGTCTGAAGGTGAATGAAAGGTCACTACAACCACCACAACTTCAACACAAGGTCTCTCTACATAGTAGAAGTTCATGGAGAATATTTTAGAGGAGTATAAAGACCTCTTCACTTCACCTATAGGGGTTCCTTTTCATTGTCAAGTCAAACATCCCATTGATTTGATACATAGTGCCCCCTTACATAATGGTATAATATATAGATGCTCCATTATAGAGAATGAGGAAATAAAGTGTCAACTTCATGAGCTTATCCAAAAGGGTCACATTCGACTGAGCTCCTCACCTTGTGGGAGCCCAATTGTGTTGGTGTAGAAGAAGGATGGGACATGGCGTCTATATATTGAGTATAGATCCATGAACAAAATCGTTGTCAAGAACCAATACCCGATCCCTTGAATTGATGATCCTCTTGATCAACTTAAAGGTGTCAAATTCTTTAGTAAGATTGATCTAAAGCTAGGATATCAACGGATTCCTGTAGAACCAACTGATGTATGGAAGACAACCTTCAATTCTATGAAAAATCATGGTAATTGTGTTGTAAATTTGTTACAACCTTATTTTCCACCCCAGGGTTTCATGGAGGACCCATTGATGCTTCATGCTGAGACACAATATTCTTCCATGGATTTTCCCTAGTTTTGAGGATGGTTGTGCCTATTGGCAAATTGGTTGTCATTGATGTCAACCCTAGAAGAAGTCCATAAGCCTATAGAAGTGATGGGTGTATTTGAAGACTCAAAGAAATGTGAGATAAGGAAAGGAGGATCAGACAAGTTAGCGGAGGAAACAATAAGGAATCCAAACAACATATACATGTTAAATGAGATCGGAAAGGAAAGATGTTGTTTGGGAAAGGAAAATGAAAGTTGGATTTGACATAGAAGAATGGGTCATATGAAATTTGACAATCTTGTCAAAATTAGTAGAAAGGAAGCGATAAGAGAAATGCTTGAAATTTCAAAGCCATCTAATACTATGTGCAAGAACCGTCCACATGGAAAAAAAAAAAAACTGAGTTCATAACAAAGGAATACTCTACAACGAAACCATTGGAGATTGTACACACTGATATATGCAGACCGATGAGAATAAAAGAGTTGAATGGCGAACAATACTTCATGCTACTTATTGATGATTATACAAGAATGAACAAAGTTTTTTTTCTCAAGAAAAAGTTAGAGGCATTTGAATGTTTCAGGATATTCAAAGAGATGGATGAAAATGAGACTGATTTGAAAATCAAGTGCCTAAGATCAAACAATGGAGGTGAGTTCACATCAAAAGAATTGATGGATTTTTGTGAAGAACATGGAATAAAAAAGAAATTCTCAACAGCTAGGACACCTTGGCAAAATGGAGTCATTAAAATGAATAATAAAACTTTATAGGAAATGTCCAGAACCATGTTGAAAGATTCCAAGTTGGGTGTTATATTTTGGGTACAAGCAATACGTACAACCATTCATATCTTGAACATAGGAATTCTTAGAAGTAACAATGAAAAGAATCCATGTGATCTATGGAAGGGAAGATCAGAAAACATAAATCACTTTAGAGTGTTTGGAAGAAAATGCTACATAAAAAGAGAAGATAAAAAGATTGGAAAATTTGACTCTTGAGTTGATAAAGGCATACTGGTTGGATACTCAAGAAAAATCAATGCATACAAATGCTACAACCTAAGGCTCAAAAAAATAGTGGAAAGAATCAATGAAAAGATTAATGAAACAAATGTGTTGAAGAACAAAGAAGAAAGAAGAAATTCAAAAGAGAAGGAAGCATACGTAAAAGAAGAAGAAGTAGAGGAAGAAGAAGAACCAGAAGAAAATAAACCATAAGCAAAGCAAGAAGAAGAAAAATAAAATCAACAAGATCTCCAAACACCTTCTAAGACACCTAAACGCTGGTGTCAGAAGAATCATCTGCCAAAACAAATTATTGGGGATAAAAATGCAGGAATAGAAACTCAAATTAGAAGAAAACAACCACTAGAACAAAGACATCTAGTATTACTATCCACAATTGAACCAAACAACTTTGAGGAAACTAATAATGATGCACATTGGATCAAGGCCATGGAAGAATAACTGAATCAAATAAAGAATAATAAAACATGGGAACTAGTTTCAAGACCCAAGGACAAAAACATGATTGGTACAAAATGGGTGTTTAAAAACAAACTAAATGAAGATGGACAGGTAACCTGAAACAAGGGTGGCAGGGTGGTGCAAGGTAGGAGATCGAGGTCTCCTTCAAGTTGGTTCCTGAGAAACAAGGGTTGTTGGGTGGTGCACGGAAAGATTGGTGTCTTCAGATAGCAGGTTGATGCTTGCAGGGGAGTTGCATCTTCCTTTGAGTTGGTGCTCATAAAACTAGGGGGTTGGTGCCTCCTTCTAGTCGATTTTGGTAAATCACGAAGTTGGAGCTTCCTTCAGGTTGGTTCCTGTAAATTAGGGCGTTGGTGCCTCCTTCCAATTGGCACTGGTAAATCATGGAAGTTGGTGCTTCCTGTGAATTTAATCTTCAAGATATATATATATATATATATATATATATATATATATATATATATATATATATATATATATATATATATATATATATATATATATATATAT
>ML785809.1:489116-506548 GCA_009831015.1 Picea engelmannii
ATGTGGTTTTTTCCCATTTGGGTTTCCATGTAAAACCATGTAAAAATCTCTTGTGTACTGTGTTTGATGTTATGCATTGTTGATAAGTTAATATTTACATGTTGTGATTAAAAATGGTAAAAAGTGCTCAATACTGATTCACACCCCCTCTTAGTATTGGTGAATATTCCAACGATTGTTATCAGAGCATGAAGACATGGGTAACAAAGCATGAAGACAAGGGGAAGTATGAATGTTGACATCAACGCCAGAGGGGGAATATTGTTGGAAAATTGGTTGTCATTGATGCCAATCCTAGAAGAAGTCCATAAGCCTCTAGAAGTGATAGGTGTATTTAAAGAAGTCTCCAAAGTGTTCCCCTTATGGCTTAGATTTAATCATGGGCCACATGGGAAGACACTTTGAAGAAGTCTACAAGAAGCCCTGGAAATATGGTTAAGTGGTTAAGTGGTTAAGAAGCCTTGGAGGTGTGGTCATGAAACCTGAATTTAATTGAATAAAAATAACAAGAATGACATTGCAAATGCATTTAGAGCCATCATAGATTGATAGTCCTCGTCATGCCATTTCCAACGATAGGTGTCACACCATGTGGTTCCTCATGGTTGAGAATTTATGCCCTATTAAAGATGAAGCCCTGAAGTATGGTCAAGAAGCCTCAGATCTAAGGTCAAATAAGTTAAAAGTTGGCCCTAAAGTCAAGTAAAGGAGAAAATTTGTTGCAAACAAGAAGTTACAGGCCGTCTCAGAGATCAAGTAAAGACGTTACTTGGAATGGTATAAATACACATCAAGAACCTCTCATTTAATCACCAAGCAAGGATGTGATTTCTTAACGAAAGTGAAGTAGTAGAGTTGTGTGAAGGAGAGAGTGCTTGGAGCTACAGATTGGAGAATGGTTTTTAGAAAACCCTATTTGAGCAAACCCTCGCGGGTCAAGTATAGGGTGTCCAACGAGGACCTCATAGGTTGCACATGACATGTCACGCAAGGCCCCACGAGTTTCCCAGTCCAGTCTAGCAAGGTTGTAGAAAATTTGAAGAATGTGCTCATATTTTGATGCCAAAGCCAAGGAAGGTTTGATGATCCGAAGTCTCATGTGTTAGGATTTCTTCATGATTAAAGGTATGTCTTTATGTATTCTTTGAGGGTTATACTTGATAATTTTGGAATATTCTTGAGGCATATCTTGGAGGTGTTGACACATGGTTGAGGTACATCTTGGATATTTTGGCACATGTTTAATGAACATTTTGGGTATATTCTTAAGGAATATCTTGAGGTTTTTTTGGCATATGCTTTGAGGCATGGTATATTCTTTGAGGCACATCTTGGATGTCTTGGCACAAGGTTTGATGCATATCATGGTGATTTTGAGAACATGATTTGGAGGATATTCTTGGAGATATTAGCATAAGTTTTATGCGGTTATTGGGTTTGTATCAGTATCAATGACAGTAACAGTAACAGGTTGATTCTCTTATTTATATTTGAGGGAGGAAGGAAGGGGCAAGGAAAGGGACTTGTGGCTTCCTTCAGGTTGGAGCCTATAAACTAGGGGGTTGGAGCCTTCTTCCAGTTGGAGCTGTAGAATCTAGGGAGCTATAGCTTCCTTAAGGTTGGATCCTTTAAACTAAGGGGTTGGTGCTTCCTTCTAGTTGGTGCTGGATAATTTTGGAAGTTGGTTCTTCCTATGAATGTAATATTCTGATATATAAGAAAGAATTATGTGGTTTTCTCTCACTTGGGTTTCCATATAAATGTTTCATGTACTGTGTATTTGTGGTTATATGCTTATGGTATCTTGAATGAAATCATAAGTGATAAATTGTTGATATCTTAAATTTTTTCATATTGTGATTAACAGTGGTAAAAAGTGGCTAATACTGATTCACCCACCCTCTTAGTATTAATGAATAATCCAACAATTGGTATTAGAGTAGGTCCTTTAGAAACAATATAATCACTGGAATTTAGATTATGGAGTGCACCAAGAATGGAACACCACTTTTTGATGGTCAAAACTATGCCTTCTGGAGTAGAAGGATGAAAACGTTTGTTCAATCACTAGGATTTGATGTCTGGAAAGTAGTAGTAGATGGATACAAGGCACCTGCCACTCCCCCAATAGATAAACATGGAAAAAAAATTAGCGAAAACACTTTGAAGGATAAAGATGCTATTATGAGTGGCTTTGCTAGTTCACTATATGTCAAGGTTATTCATTATGACTCTACACAGGATATTTGGGACAAATTTCAAAATTTTTATGAAGGAGATGCCAAAGTCAAAGGGGCCAAGCTTCAAACTTATAGAGGTCAATTTGAACAACTAAAAATGAAGGAAGATGAAGATATCACAGCTTATTTTATGCAAGTTGATGAAATGGTGAATGTTATTAAAGGCTTAGGAGAAGAAATTAAAAAAACAATAATTGTTCAAAAGGTTTTAAGGTCTCTTCCAATGAGATTTGATCCTAAGATTTCATCCCTAGAAGAAAGAGAAGATCTTGCTACATTGAGAATGGAAGAGTTACATGGAATACTTACAGCTTATGAAATGAGAGCAGAGCAGGATAATCCATCCAGGAAGCAAGCGACTTTCAAAGCATCCAAGAAGACAAGAAAGAATAAGAAAAATTCAAAGTCAAACTGTAGTTGAAGCTGCAAAGATGATTAAGATGAAGAAATGGCCAACTTCGTAAGGAAGTTGAAGAGAGGAACTGACAAGTACAAAGGTAAGATTCCCTTAAAATGTTTTAATTATGGTAAAATTGGTCATTTTGCCGCTAAATTTGCTTATGCTAAGAATTCAGAAAGTGATGAAGAAGAAGTTCCCAAGAAAGAAAAGAAATGCCAAAAGGGAAATAAAAGAAAAGTCTTCAAGAAAATCCTCTACTCAAGAGAAGATAGTTCCTTGTTTGATGAGGATGATGAAAGTGACACTGACTCAGAAAGAATTCTCTTTATGACATTGGAAACTCAACAAAATGATAAAGAAGAGTATGAAGAAGAAGGTGAAGTATATGTTGAAGCATAACTAATCAACACCTTAAGTGAGCTAAATAGAGAAAGGAATAAAAACAAAGGAGGGTTCTCAAAATACCAACAAAAACTATGAAGAAGTAAAACAGATGATTATAAATCTAAATGTCCAAGTAGAAGAAATCAAAAGGATTGAAGAAACACTCAAAACCCAATTGGAAGAAAAGGAGAAAATGAAGGGGAGCTTGGAAGCATAAATGGTTTCATTAAAGAAGGAATTTTAGAAGAAGGACATGCAACATAACAACACCAAAATATTGGATGAAATCATCAGCATTCAAAGGCCACAATATGACAAGTTCGGACTAGGATACAAACAAACACATACTGAGAAGGGTTTGAGCTCCATGATGACATAAAAGGAAGCAGAACAAAAGAGTTATGCATAATTCATCAAAGGTCCCATGAATAAGGAAGAAGGAAAGTCTTCAAAGGAGAACATTCGAGCAATGGAGAGAATTCATGAAGAATATTAAAAAAGAGATGCACCACCTAGAATATCTAGAGCACAGAAACAACAAACAACAATGGAGAGAACTCAAGAAGAAGATCACAGAAGAGTTGCACCACTTAGAAGATCCCCCACACTCGTGTACCAAACTATTTTTCTTGGTTCATGTTATTCTTGTAAAAATTTTGGGCACAAGGCTATAAACTATAGATTCTATGCAAAGAACATAAGTAACTATGAAGGCTACTCTAGAAATAATTATCTCAGAAAGCCTCATGAAGCGTACAACAAAAACTATAACAGTTTTGGCTCATTAAATAATGAAGTAGAATGCTACAAATGCGAAAAATTAGGGCACATGGAAAATAATTAAAGATTGACCGTTCCTCTAAAGGAGCCATAGAAATATTTCAACAATAATGTAAAAGAACCATCAAGGATATGGAAAAGGAAGCGAGATAAATTGAACACTAGAGAATGTTCTATTTATCTTCAAGCCCAAAGTAGAAAAAGTGATTGGTACCTTGACAGTGGTTGTTCAAAGCATATGACATGTGACAAAGACAAGTTTTCAAGTCTAAAGAAATAAAGAGATGGATTAGTCTCATTTGGCAATGAGAACTCAGCCAAAATTATAGGACCAACCAATACTATGTGTAAGCATTGTTTACATGGAAAACGAACAAGAATTGAGTTCAGAACAAATGAATACTCTACAACAAAACCATTGGAGATCGTACACTCTGATCTATGTGGACCGATGAGAACAAAAGGGATGAATGGCGAAAAATACTTCATGCTACTTTTTTATGATTATACAAGTATGACCAGATTCTATTTTCTCAAGAAAGATTCAGAAGAATTTGAATGTTTCATGATATTCAAAGGGATGGTTGAAAAAAAATTTATTTGAAAATCAAGTGCTTGAGATCAGACAATGGAGGTGAGTTCACATCAAAATAATTCATGGACTTTTGTGAACAACATGGAATAAAAAGGCAATTCTCAACAGCTAGGACACCTTAGCAAAATGGAGTCGTTGAAAGGAAGAACATAACTGTACAGAAAATGGATAAAACCATTTTGAAAGATTCCAAATTGGGTGATATCTTTTGGGTACAAGTAGTACATACAACCGTTCATATCTTGAACATAAGAATGCTTAGAAGGAACAACGAGAATACTCCATATAAACTTTGGAAGGGAAGATCGACAAAAGTCAAGCACTTTAGAGTGTTTGGAAGCAAATTTTACATAAAAAGAGAAGATAACGAGATTGGAAAATTTGACTCTTGAGTTGATAAAGGCATATTGGTTGGATACTCAAGAAAAACAAGGCATGCAAATTCTACAACCTAAGGCTCAAAAAAATAGTGGAAAGCATCAATGCAAAGATTGATGAAACAAATGTGTTGAAGACTAGAGAAGAAAGAAGAAATTCAAAAGAGCAGAAAGCATAACTAAAAGAAGAAGAAGTAGAGGAATAAGAAGAACTAGAAGAGAAGAAAATAGAAGCAGCGAAAGAAGAAATAGAAGACAATAAAAAAGTTCTCCATACACCTTCTAAGACACCTAAACATAGGTGTCAGAAGAATCATCCACCATAACAAATTATTGGGGATAAAAATGCAGGAATATAAACTCAAAGAAGCAAACAAGAACTGGAGTAGAGACATCTAGCACTACTATCCGCAGTTGAACCAAACAATTTTGAGGAAGCCAACAAAGATGAACATTGGATCAATGACATGGAAGAAGAACTGAATCAAATAGAGAAGAATGAAACATGGGAACTAGTTCCAAGACCCAATGATGGAAAACATGATTGGTACAAAATGGGTGTTTAGAAACAAACTAAATGAATATGGACATATAACTTCAAACAAGGGTGGTAGGGTGGTGCAAGGCAGGATATCGGTGTCTCCTTCAAGTTGGTGCCTGAGAAACAAGGGTGGTTGGGTGGTGCACATGAAGATTGGTATCTTCATATAGCAATTTGGTGCTTGCAGGGGAGTTGCATCTTTATTTGAGTTGGTGCTCATAAAACTAGGGGGTTGGTGCCTCCTTCCAGTCAGTGCTGGTAAATATTGAAAGTTGGTGCTTCCTGTGAATGTAATATTCAAGATATATATATTAAAAGAGCCACATAGTTTTCTCTCATTTGGGTTTCCATGTAAAAATATCTTGTATATTGTGTTTGATGTGATGCATTGTTGAATGTCATTGTTGATAAGTTAATGTTTACATGTTGTTATTAAAAATGGTAAAAAGTGCTCAATATTGATTCACCCCCCTCTCTTAGTATTGGTGAATATTCTAACAATTGGTATCATATCATGAAGACAGGGGGAGAAAATTATGAAGAAAGGAGTAGCAATGATCACAGGGGGAGTATGAGTGTTTCCATCAACGCTAAAGGGGGAGATTGTTGGAAAATTGGTTGTCATTGTGTCAACCCTAAAAGAAATCCATAAGCCTCCAGAAGTGATGGGTGTATTTGAAGAAGTCTCCAAAATGGTCCCCTTATGGAATATATTTAAGCATGGCCCTCACAGGAAGATGATTTAAAGAAGTCTACAAGAAGCCCCATAAATATGGTTAAGTGGTTAAGAAGCCCCAAAGGTGTGGTCACCAAGCCCGAAGTTAATTGAAGAAAAATAGCATGAAGGAAATTGCAAATGCATTCAGAACCATCACATATTTATATTCCTTGTCATTCCATTTCCAATCATAGGTGGCATGCCATGTGGTTCCTCATGATTGAGAATTTATGCCCTCTTAAAGATGAAGCCCCGAAGTATGGTCAAGAAGCCCTGGATCTAAGGTCAAAGAAGTTACAAGTTGACCCTAAATTCAAGTAAAGGATAAAATTTGTTGCAAACAAGAAGTTATATATTAGCTCAAAGATCAAGTAAATAAGTTACTTTGAAGGGTATAAATACACATCAACAACCTCTCATTTAATCACCAAGAAAGGCTGTGATTTCTTAGTGAAAGTGAAGTAGCAGAGTTGTGCGAAGGAGGGAGTGCTAAGAGCCACATATTGGAGAAGGGTTTTCAGAAAACCGTATTTGAGTAGACCCTCATGGTTCAGGTATAGGGTGTCTGATGATGACCTCGCAGGTTGCACAGGACTCGTCATGCGATACCTCATGAGTTGTCCAGTCTAGTCTATAGAGGCTGAAGAAACGTTGAAGATGGTGCTCATCTCTTGATGCCAAAGCCGAGGAAGGTTTGATGATTTGAAGTCTCTTGTATTAGGGCTTCCTCATGATTAAAGGTATGTCTTTATGTATGCTTTGAGGGTTATATCTTGATAATTTTGGCATATTCTTGAGGAATATCTTGGAGGTATTGGCACATGGTTGAGGTACATCTTGGATATTTTAGCACATGTTTAAGGAACATTTTGGGTATATGCTTGAGGTGTATGATTTGAAGCATGGTATATTCTTTGAGGAACATCTTGGATGTCTTGGCACATGGTTTGATGCATATCATGGTGATTTTGAGCACATGATTTGGAGGATATTCTTGGAGATCTTGGCATAAGTCTTATGTGGTTATTTGGGTTGTATAAGTTTTGATGATGATGATGTATCAATACCAATGAAAGTAACAGTAACAAGTTGATTCTCTTATTTATATTCAAGGGAGGAAGGAAGGGGAAAGGAAACATAGTTTTAGCTTCCTTCAAGTTGGAGCTTGTAAACTAGGGGGTTGGAGCCTCCTTCCAGTTGGAGTTGGAGAATCTAGGAATTTGTAGCTTCCTTCAAATTAGAGCCTATAAACTAGGGGGTTGGTGCCTCCTTCTAGTTGGTGTTGGAGAATTTTGGAAGTTGGTGCTTCCTATTAATATAATATTTTTATATATAAGAAATCATTTTGTGGTTTTCTCCCATTTGGGTTTCCACGTAAAATTCTTGTGTACTGTGTATTTGTGGTTATATATTTATGATATCTTTAATGCAATCATAATTGATAAATTGTTGATATCTTAAATTCTTGCATATTGTGATTAAAAGTGGTAAAAAGTGGCTAATATTGATTCACCCCCCCTCTGAGTATTAGTGAATATTCCAACAATGCTAAACTATTTAAAAGAGAGTGATTGGTCTCTACCCAACTGATCTACAACCCATGACCAGTTGCTAGCTATACTACTGTTATCCCATGACTACCTATGTGACCTTGTAGATTTGGTGATTCACAAGGTGATCAATGCTAGGTGAGTTGGCTATCTTATGATATGATCTTAGGAAATCTCAGTCTAGTTGAGATCTAGAAGCCTTCCTTATATAGATTATTGGAGGAGGCTAGGAGAGGCTTCTAGATCTCTAGAACTTAGTGAACTTTACTGGATTGAGATTTCCCATGATCATATCATGAGATAACCAACTCACTGAGTTCTCTCCTCATGAATCACCAAATATTGAAGGTTACAAAGGTGGTGGTAGGATAGTAGTAGTGGAGCTAGCGACTAGTTGTGGGATGGAGATCAATTGTGTAGAGATTGATCGTGCTCTGTCAAATAGTTCAGGTGCAACTATCCTCAAAACTAGGAAAAATCCATGGTAGAAGAGTGTCTCTCATAATGAAGCATCAATGGGTCCTCCATGATACCCTAGGGTGGAAAATAACGTTGTAACAAACTTACAACACAATTACCATGATTTCTTACCACAGTGACAAATTAAAGCATCCAAGTTTGGACATCATGGATAAAGTGAATGACCACTTGTCATATTTCATTGACCCGATGATAAATATGCATTAATAAATGGAAAATAATACCAATATTCCTTTTCATGTTTCTTTCACTTCCACTGATTCCCCTTACACAATATGGCACTGTCGTATAATGCAATACTGGTATAAAATTTTTAAATATCAACCAGGCTCTAAGATGGGAGAGTTTACGAGAGTGTTACATTCAAGATAGTCTAATAATATTTTGAACGAAATTCCAACTGTTATTGTTGATCCACTTCCACCTAAATCAGATCGAGGTTATGTTGTATTCAACAAACCATGGGCCATTATGAAATGGCTTCAAAAAGATACAATCAAAGAGGAGTATATCTTGATGGTAGATCCTGGTCATGTATTTGTTAATCCTTTTCCAAGTTTAGCACAAGAAGACTATCCAACAACCTTTCCATTTTCTTATATCAATCCTAATTAAAATTCAAAAGTAATATGGAAGTTCTATCCCCAAAGGTAAGGGGGCCTATCACAAACAATTATCTAATTGGAAACTCTCTTGTCATTATAAAAAAAAGTCTCAATTAGAGAAAATTGCACCCACTTGGATGAATGTTTCTATTAGATTGAAGGATGATCTAGAAGTTGATAAAACCTTTGGATGGGTACTTAAGATGTATGTCTATGCCATTTCATCTACCTTACATGGGGTGCAACATGTTCTATGGAAGGATTTCATGATTCATGGATTGGGTTTTCTGGTAAGGAGAATACATAAAGCAACCTCCAAGAGAGAGAAATAAAAGCCACCTCTTATGATCATGGATCGAGACTTTTGGTGGAAAAAATATTTTTAGTGGGGAGGAGTGATCCAAGAGGATCCCCACACTTGATCCATAAGAGTTGGTCTCAAATTTTCCATGGTTAAATGCTAGCAAAATGCTCTATTTTTTATTCACGAGTCAAAGTTACCTTCACATCGAGAGATTTTATGGGTAGTTGTACATGATAAATACCAAGGTGAGGACAAGCCTTACTAGGTTGGGGTTTATTATGGAAGGTAAAAAGAGGACATGTAAGTCAATATTGAGTTGAATTTCCTTGTTAATTTTTTTTGTGGTTGTGCATACAAAAGTTTGATTATAAGAGTGATTTCTTTAGAAGGAATTATGTAGTAACAACATCTGCCAAAAGTTATGAAAAACACCAACAAATCAATTGATTTCAATAATGCCAACCTTATAGACAAACCTAGGGATATAGAATATGAAGGATCGAGGCTCCTAAATCTCTTGACAACATGCACAGAGATAATCTCACAGGAAGCACAAGATCTTATGGAGGTCATACTTTGAAGGTTGTGAAGGATTGTTTCTCCAACAATATCCACCATGGGGAGAGTATCTTACTATCTCTTCGATGCTCTACTTCACTCTAATGTGAATTCCCTTGTCTATTTGGAGTCAAATGATAAAGAGGACTAAGTAGCATTTTCTGGAGTTTCATATGCAGTTGGGTGGAAACAATGCATATCCCTAATGGAACATAAGAACCAACTATGCTCATAGCTTATAATATATTATCTTTGAGTAAATCTGACACTCTTTAGAAAAATCAAGTATTAGCATCACTTAGAAATGTAGTGCCTCCAGCCAACGATGAAATGTTGCAATACTGAGTTAGTTTTTGGATGATGATACATAGGGTTCTATTTCCTATGGCCATTTTCACAACTTTATGTTGTTCCTTCTACCATAATGGCTTGAAGATGAACCATGATAGGTGATGCTTTTATGAGCTAAACAGAGATGGTTATGGTCAAGTACTCTTGAGGAACTAGAAGTTTCCACGTGAAAGAGAAGGATGTCATGCTATTATGCTTGTGATTTTTTTCTAACTTTTACTAGAAGGGAGATAGGTCCCAATGTTCAACTACCATTATCTTATCCAAATGATTGTAATTTTAGAATAATTCCAAACTAATTCAAAGGTGTGGTAATTCCAATCCCAAATAATATGGGATAACTCTATAATGGATCGAGGGTAGATTTGGAGAGATTAATTTCTATTCTCATCCCAAGCACCTTATCTTCATAACCATGTTCTAAAAATGATATAAGGGAGAGGGAACATTTATTGATGGGGGATAAGAGATGATTAATCAATCATGTTGCCAAGATTCTTTAATAGTGATCAACCACACTATTGGGTCACATATTTGTCCATATTTTCATCATCTATAGACATCCATTCTATCCTTTATTCATCCTATTATCGTTCATTTATCATTCCATTTCCCATACATTTGCTACATCTTCTCATAAAATGACATATTATTCCTGTTATGCTTCAGTGGTTAATAATGATTATTCTTACTTCATTTTTAATGAATTAAAAACTATTATGCATGATTTTTCTGATGATGGTTTGACGAATGATTTTATGTATCAATAGTTGCAGCAGTCAAGGTTCCAACCTCCAAATGGCACATGCGAGTTCCAACTCGTGGTTAACCGTTTTCAGTGAAAAACGTGGCAAATAAGGAGAGACGAATTTGAGTGGAATATTGTGAACCGATGAGGATGAATCTCAAAAATCCGAGACATGGGTTTTGTTTAGAATGGGCCCAATTGAGTTCAATGTGGGTCCTTTTCAAATTGAAGCTACGGTTTGAGAGAAATCAATGGTTCTTTAAAAGGGTATTTTTCTATATTTACAGTTGCGGACGGTTCTCTAAACTTAGCAATTTGTTTGAGAAAACCAGGGATTTGGGGATTTGATTTGTATAAATAAGACCTCTTTAATCAAGAGAGAGTAAGTCATGAGATTATATAGAATTTATTTGTAAGAAAAAGATGAACTTATGTAATTTCTGAGTTTTCTTCAATAATACAAAGGAGCTGATGGGTATGCAATTATGTGCAACTTTCTCTTAATCTTGTAAGTCTTTTGGCCACACATGCTAGGTGAGGCAGGGCCCCCTCAATCTGGTATGTGTTGGTCTTATTCATTTAGTTGTATTTTTCTTTTCATTGTCTTAATATATCTTGGTTTATGATTAGTTGATCATTGCTTACAGTTGTGTGTTGTTGATTAGATTGTTGTTACACTAAGATTCAATTCATGTTGTTGTTACTCCATTTTTTTAATACTCCTTTAATTTATGTAAGAGTGTGGTAGTGATTTTATTTCAGCTGAGTGTATTTTCAAGCAAGAGCGGATTTGATTGATTTTAAGTTATTTGTTTTTTTTTTAAATAGATAATAATGTTAGTTGGAATTTGTTGCTTGCATATATTGTGAATGGTAACTTTGAAATAAAAGACTTCCTTAGGTTGAAAAATTAAATAGTTGGGAAAATACTACAATGAAATTAATTCAACATTAGTTCAACCCAATGTAACGACTGTCGTTCCCTTGTTACGATTTTTGTTCCCTTTACAGGAAGTGTCGTTCATTTGAATAGAACAAATCTCGTTCCCTTTACGATTGTTGTTCCATTTACAAGAAGTGTCGTTCATTTGAATAGAACAATTGTTGTTCCCTTTACAATTGTTGTTCCTTTATAGGTGTTGCATCTCTAGAGGCTAGGTATTGAAAATGTAAGGTAAGAACCTACGTAGGCAACAAGTAAAATTCTTGTGCCAGCGCCTACCTTTGGATGATGCATAGAGGTTGTTTTTAGGACATATTTAGAGCCCAACATTTTGGCGCCATTTTTGGGGAAGTTATCAAGGGCGCACAAGTCCAACTGACATTGTTTTTTTTAGTTGCATGTTCTTGACTCCGAGGTGAAGGGTCAGGGCATGTAGGTTTTTTGATTGTTTCTTTCTTTTCATTTGGTTTTTAGTTTTTGATCCTAAATCTTATCATTTCTCTTAGTGGTGATGTAAGCACCACCCATCCTACTCACAAGTTGACACGAACATTTGAAGAAGGAGCCTTGAGATAGCACATGAAGAATCCAATAAAACGATAGCAGGTAAGAAGGAGACAGAATTTGTTACCTTTGAATTCCCCATCATAGATCCTGAAGGAGTGGTACAAATGCAAAGCATTCCCCCATCCAATCTACCAATTTTTCACGGTTTGGAAAATGAAGACCATGATGCATTATGATTTCAATTTGAAGTACTTTGTAGAGGTTATGGTTATTTTACTAATGATCAAAAGTTGAATGTTTTTCCTCTTACTCTAAAAGGAACATCCCTCCGATGGTTCATGAGCCTCGGTGGGAATTCTATACAAACTTGGGAAGACATGAAATATGTATTCTTGCAAAGGTACCAAGATTATTGTAGGGTCAGTGACGATATATTTGGAATGACATAAGGAGAAGAAGAGAGTTTGGAGGAATATGCATAGCGCTTTCAATACAACCTTCAAAGATCCAAACAAAAACAGTTGGGAAAAGAGACCTTGAAAACACTCCTACTCAAAGGAATCCATGATGAATCGTTAGAAATCTTAAATTTGATGGGAACAGGTGATGTATTTCAGTTACGATATGATGATATTTGTGAGTT
This sequence comes from Picea engelmannii, assembly GCA_009831015.1. NCBI lineage: Eukaryota > Viridiplantae > Streptophyta > Pinopsida > Pinales > Pinaceae > Picea > Picea engelmannii. Next base: position 501,841 of record ML785809.1, read on the forward strand.
ATGTAGAAGGTATTAAAGAGGGAACTTCAAGACTAGTAAGAATTCTAGTGAGCCTTCTTCTCAATATTTTAAATCTGCTGCAAAAACAAGAGTTATAGGAGCTGAAATCAGTAATTCAATTGAAAATTTTAAAGTTGATATCATTAGCTCATTAAATTCACAATTGGATATTTTTAAGGATAAGAAGAAATGGGAAGAACCTAAAGAAACAGTTTGTCCTCGGTGCCAGAAGAAAAATCTTGCAATGGATTGTCCTTTGGATAGTCTCATAATTTGTGGCATATGTGGCTTGAGTCATCCAATGGATCACTGCCCCTCCTTACCCAATATAAAATAAATATATCAAAGAGATCGAGGAGTTGCAACAATTTCACCACAACAACCATGGCCTACATGTATGATTCAAAACTCTATCCCTCCATTTCCTTACTCTCACCAACAATCATTGAATACTCATACACCATGGCAACTATGGAAAACCCAATCTCACTCCTACCTACCTGGTCCACAAGGTTGGCATGGCCCATCTTATGATCCCATGGCTACTTTCCCTCATGTTGCGGAAACCACCAATCCTCCATACTTTCCACAAGCTCTTCAACAACATCCTATTTTCCCATTAAGGTCATCCACACAAACCAATCAACTATACTTTCCATACTTAACCTTTCATCAAGCTCCTCCATGCCCTACACAACTTCCTGTTCAACCCACCTTGCACCCTAACCATAATAAAGTAGTGCAATATATTTACAGTGCTGACCTGCACAACTTTCCTACATTTACCACTTATCCTGCCTCACCTACACCATGTAAACAAATCCATATGAGTCCTGGGTAGGTTGTAAGTCCAAGACTTGAAAATGAAGTTTCTTATCATCGTCAGCAAGCCGACAAGATCAACAAATCTGATGAAAAATAGACATTGGAACTGAAAAGTGAAGCATCTTCTACATCATGGTCACTGGATATGAATCTCTTCTGCATTCAGGAAGATCAGTTTTCTAAAGAGATTCATGGTATAACAACTATAGGAAATCAAGGGAACACAAAATATATTGAATCTTGGTTTCAATCTGTCACCAATCCGCAATTTCATGCTATACTTCAACAATTCTTGGCACCATCATTTCAAGGGAAGTTGGTCTTTCATATCCTAATATTCATAAAGTTATATTTTTCAGTTGTGGGTATGAGCATATTTGATCATTTGTTGCGTAAGTGGCTTCATTGGAAGTATTCTTATACTTGAGTTAATTCATTTTTCAAGTAAAGCAGGGTAGGGTATTGAATGAATTTTCAATAAATGATTAATGGAATCGATTAGTTTAGTTCTAAGCATTATTATCCTAGTTTAGAAATAAAAATGAGTCACCTTCAAGAGATCATCATTCGATCGCTTGTAGCCTTGATATCATGGACTTTCTTTCAAAAATCATCATTTTTTTAAGTTTTAGCAGTTGTTGCAACACGTTGTGTAAGTCAATCTAGGTACTCAGTGCTTGAAATTTTTGGTATGGGCATGTATTACATTGAAATTTATATCTTTAAAAACATTCAAAGCTATTTCGGTCACTTTTTGATAGCCATATTTCATTTATTGGATTTTTGTGGCATTTTGGCTTGAAATTTTTACTAAAACACAATTGGGACAGTCCATTTTTGGGAGACCAAATGGATTTATTTTCAAAACCTGTTTACATCCCAAGTATACCTTTGAATCTAGTTTTCAAACCAATTTTAATTTTTGAGATTGGGCATCAAACTAAAAAGTTATGGTCAAAATACTAACGAGATGTCAAGTAGTCAGCTTAGGAACAGAGCTGGGACAATCACTTTTTGGATGTATTAATGGATATATATTGAAAACATGTTTCATTGGTATATTCCCCTATGAATCTAGTTTACAACACAATTTGAATCACTCAATTCTGATATCATATGAGGAAGTTATGACCAAAACACTGACTGTTTGTCATAAATCTACACTTTGAAAAATCTGTCTTCCCAGTTGTTCATTGGTAAATTTGACTCATCAATTCCTCTTTTCATTAAAACATGTTTCTATTGGAGATACCTACAAGAATCTAATTTCATATCCAATTGGAATCACATCAATCCCTCATCAAGCGAAAACGTTATTCCTAAAACAATGACTATTGGTCTAGTCCGAAATTTGAAAAACACCTTGTCAAGCAGGGTGTTACTAAGCATATTTGGCATATCATCACATGAAATTTTCAAAACCCATTTCTAATTGACATAGACCTCTGAATGTAATTTTATTTGGCTTTTGAATCACTCAAATCGGACGAGAAACAAAGAAGTTATGATCGAAATACTGTTGGGTAGTATATGTTGGCCAACACTCTTGAACATGTATAAAATGAATTTTGTTTCATTTATTTTCTTTGGATTTGTTTTATAAGTAAATACATGTTTTTTTTTTTTTTTGCGTATGTCTTGGATGAAAATATCTTGTACACCTCTCTTCTCCACGATCTGACGTTTGATTGCAGATAAGTGCTTATGTTTTGCACGTCCTTGGAAAATCGAAGAAAGTTAATACATGCATGAGTGATTCTTGAAGACTTTTTCTCAAATTTTCAAATGGATTGAGCACATAACAAATGGAGAGATTGATGTGAAAACCATACAAAGGCCAATGTTTCAGAATTCAAGTTCCATTGCTACATCAACCATGCCAAGAATCCTTCTAAGAAGACATTATGCTCATCATGCTCATTCACTAATACCGTGATATGCCTATACATTTTTTTTCCCTCTACCATTCCATCCATTCCATTACCTTCTGTTCCATTTCATCACTTCCATACTTTCCACTCCAATCACTGCTAACCCATGAATAAATTCACTCAACTCCCTTACCTCTTGCTAATGAAAATATTTCATCTTCAGTTCTTCAAATCCTTTTGTCTATGCTCGTGTTGGATGATGTGGGATTCCTTAAGGCCCTCCTTTTAACAAATCTCATCCCATCGACTCCAACACATCATCTGGGATTGAGGTTAGAGTTTCATAGTGCCCTGAGATCTGCATACATCAATGGTAGATCTCATTGTTGTTAATCATGGGGATTCATCAATTCCTCTTGATTGACAAATCTTGCAAGTGAATCGACTCCAACAAATCTATTCGTACCTGTCAAGATGCACTAAGGTACTTTAGAGCTCACTATCATCAAAGGTGAGTTTCTTCACATTGGTTAACGACATACATTAATGGCTGGTAATCCAATGACTTCTTTCCATGCTCAACTTCAGCGCATTCATTCGCATGGTAAGAATTGTACCTCAGTTTTGTAGCAGTTGAAGATTATGTGATCTAATGGTTTCAAAAGTGACTTGCAACATCATTTGTTTCAGTAGTTCTGCAGTCCCTTTCCATTTTCATTTTAGTATTTTATTTTTAGAATAAGAGAAGAAGATTTCTGCTTTTGTAGTAGAATTCTTCATCATCGTTTTTTTTAGCAGCAGTAGTCTTACATGCAACCAACACAACATCATTTCAAATCAGATTCAACCTCATTCTATTTCAGCTCTCATATAAATCTGTCTCGACATCAGTTTGGCTTACATTAGCTTCAACAGACATCAGTCCATCCATGCCAATCAAACCTTTCACGGAGGTAAAACTTGAGGTAAAATAACATGAGTTTATTTATTTATTAAAGATTTAGGAAAATATCATGAAGAACCACTAAGGATTTCTATTCTCCATTTACATATCATAACTCATCTATTACCTCTCTTATCCATCAATTACCATATCAAACTTCATCTCATGCACTCCCAACACCCAAGTCAATCCACTCCCTACATCTCCTAACATCCAAGAATGAGCAATTGATTTGCTGCTGCCACATAAGAACCAAAATAGAGAAAGGAAGAAGATCATGATGTCCATTTTCATACAATCACACTAAAAGTCAGAGGTATGGTTTCTTTGGTTCATTTCCATGATGTATTCATTCATCTCATGGGTTTCAAATTATCTTTTCCAGCCTTTTGACTCATGGTTCTCCTACATATTTCACATCTTCGAAAAGTTGTTGTTATGGATTCATGAAAGGATACAACATATGTGTTATATGGATTTGAATCATACATGTTATAAGGAATTGATAGGCTACGAAGTTAATGGATGTATCAAGAATGATTACGATGCTAACTGTTGGGTATGTGTTATATTCTTTGCACGAGTAGTAGCGTTTGAGCGCCTGCGCCGGGTGCGCAGGGGGGTGAAGGGGGGCGGAGCCCCCCGCACGGGGGTTCGGGGGCAGCGCCCCGAAATTTTTTTTTTGGGCCGACATATTTTCGCCGGTTTCGGGCCGACATATTTTCGCCGGGCCGACATATTTCCGGGACGACATATTTCCGAGACCACGTGATATTAGGTGGTTTTTCGGCACATGGTTGTTTTTTGCCGATGGTTTTCTATTTCCGGTTAAGGAATTAGGGTTTTGGACTAATCCAGGTCATTGGGTTAGGGTTTTGGATGCCGCTGGCTCCTATATGTATATTGTATTGTAAACAATGGAAAAAAATGTATCAATATAATATATGCTGGTTTTCCCGGTTTGGGTTTCCAGGTGAAAAATCTCTGTGTAATGTTTGTATTTGCCATTGTATCTTTTCTGTTCTTTTCTGAATATCAGTTTTCAGTAGATATTGTACAAGGTTAGAAT
>ML785809.1:509988-538677 GCA_009831015.1 Picea engelmannii
AATCTGTGAGCACTGAGAAGTTCTCTTGGTGTAGAGGATCCATGGGCATTGTTGCCCTGGATTGTTGACTATGTAACCCTGTAACTCCCTGTGTGCAAAGAAAACAACAAGTGGGAGAATGTTGGGTATGTGTTATATTCTTTTCACGAGTAGTAAAATTTTTTTGGGCCGACATATTTTCGCTGGTTTCGGGCCGACATATTTTCGCCAGGCCGACATATTTCCGGGACGACATATTTCCGGGACCACGTGATATTAGGTGGTTTTTCGGCACATGGTTTTTTTTTGTCGATGGTTTTCTATTTCCGATTAAGGAATTAGGGTTTTGGACTAATCCAGGTCATTGGGTTAGGGTTTTGGATGCCGCTGGCTCCTATATGTATATTGTATTGTAAACAATGGAAAACAATGTATCAATATAATATATGCTGGTTTTCCGGGTTTGGGTTTCCAGGTGAAAAATCTCTGTGTAATGTTTGTATTTGCCATTGTATCTTTTCTGTTCTTTTCTGAATATCAATTTTCATTAGATATTGTACAAGGTTAGAATTTACACTAACTCTTTCATTAATGCCTAGCCCTCTCATATGAACATTGTGTTTGTTTTTCTCGCTTGCTGATATACATCATTGTTTAAAAGAGGGTTATGTGCTCATAAGATTTACCATGGAAGCATGATAATGGTTCTCTTGGGTGGTAGTATGATGATTTTGTGGTAGCCTCTATTTCCATTATGAAAACACATGTGTAGTTGTCTACACAAATGATAATGGAAGGAAGTTGTTATTAAAAGGCAATTGAAACAATGTCTCCACCCAAAATTTAAAAAGAAATTTATGTAGTGGCTTGTTTCAGAGGCACCTTTCCCATAGTTATTGTAAGCAATAGAAGAATCTTATGATGCCATACAACAAGGGAAAACATCACTTTGAGTCATTATCTTTGGCATGCAACAACAATCATTAGTTTCCGTCCATGGTTTTATATTCAACCATCTATTCTCAGCATCATAATTTTATTGTTGAAATCTTAGAAAGTGAAGGTATATCCAAGGCAAATTCAAATATCCATTGTGTACTCAGATTTAAGCATGCTACTACAGTCTAGCATGAAATCTATGGCAGAAAATTGGGTCACCATTGGTACTTGGGCAACAAATTTACCTGGGTGTTGGGCAAACTTATTGGAATTTCTAGATTTTGTCATTGGTTGGCTACATTTTTTTATGAGTTATCTTCATTACATGAAGAATGGACCAGTTACTATGCATGCCCAAGAATCTATTTGAAGAAGGAATTTGACTATCCACAAGAACCTACAGTAAAAGAAACTATTGTAGAAGCCATTTTATTTTAAACACATGGGTAGAAATACAGAGGTATGTGGTTCATTTTCTTGGTTCATGATACACTGATGCATGTATTGATTCAAAAATTCTGAGCACTTCATAATGATGGTAAAAACTTTGGTCCTTACAGTCTTAATGTTATGAATTATCATGGAAACGAAGTCTTGTTATCAATGATGAAAACCTGTGAGGTAACCTACAAACAAAGCAAGTTGTTTTGAGATCTGGAATCCCATGATTACAAGGCTACAATCCCCATAAGTGAAACTAAGATTATTGGAGGGTATATCATATGGTATGTGGATTGTCAAATACATATGGTTAAGAATTTGATGGTAAACTCATGACATGGCCATCTCAATCACATTCTGAGATGAAATTTGATGGATTTCCAAGATTGGAAGATTGGTATTTAAGCATTGATAAGGTATTTACAACCAACAATAAAAGATAATCATGTACTAATCATTTTGAAGCAATTTCATGACCAGATTCAAGCTTTGTAGATTGTTTTCCCATTAAAAATGTTTCCTTGAAGTACAAGAAAAACCTATTGAGGGAATTTTCTGGTGAGTGCATTGTATACATAAGCAAGGGGTACTCAGAGATGATTGTCTTCTTATGCATTAGTTTTCTGCAGAGGATCTCTTTTGAGATTGTTTTTTAGTTTGATTTCATAATGCAGCATGAGGACATGCTATAGAACCAGTGTGGGGCAGAAGAGGGGTTACTATGCATGATGGTTTGTTCTCTCATTTTCCATTCATATTTATTTTTCTCATACATGTTATTTTTCTACAAAGAAAGTGCAGAAATTGATTTGGGCATATCTTCCAAATGACGAACTGGGTTGTCATGATTTTTGGTATGATGAAACATGGGATTAATATGCCTACAAAACTCACTTTGTACTTTGTAAAAAATGTGGTGTTGTCAAAACTGTTTTAGGAGAGTTTCAATTACGAGGAGTTTCAACAACAAGATATCTTGGGATTTGTGTATTGGATTGTTATGATTTTTGGCAAGAATGTGCATTAAATTGTGACATATAAAACTATCAAAATACCTTCTTCATTTGAGTTGTGTTTTTCATGAAAATACATTGTATCAACAACATTCAAATGAGTCCTTAACAACTTGGTTAATGCAATGTATTGAGTTGCATGAGGACATGCAACATTTTCAGTGTGGGGCAGATGTTGGGTCACATATTTGTCCATATTTTCATCATCTATAGACATCCATTCCATCCCTTCTTCATCCTATTATCGTTCATTTATCATTCCATTTTCCATACATTTGCTACAATTGCTCATAAAATGACATATTATTCATGTTATGCTTCAATGGTTAATAATGATTATTCTTCCTTCATTTTTAATGAATTAAAAACTATTATGCATGATTTTTCTGATGATGGTTTGACGAGTTATTTTATGTAGCAATAGTTGCAGCAGTCAAGGTTCCAACCTCCAAATGGCACATGTGAGTTCCATCTCGTGGTTAATCGTTTTCAGTGAAAAACGTGGTAGATAAGGAGAGACGAATTTATTATATAGAATCATTCAATCAGGAGAGAGTCATTCATGAGATTATATAGAATTTATTTGTAAGAAAGAGATGAACTTATGTAATTTTTAAGTTTTCTTCAATAATACAAAGGAGCTGATGGATCTACAATTATGTGCAACTTTCTCTTAATCTTGTAAGTCTTTTGGCCACACATGCTGATGCAGCCGCACCCTCGGGAACGTCCGCTCACAGAGGATCTTCTTCTTCTCGGCCCGAAGAACTCCAAGTTTCTTCTATTTCCCTATCGGGAAATCTGCACCCCACATATTCTCTTCTGTGCGATCCCCCCTTTCTTGACTTATTGGAGGATCGGAACTTGCAGCTTCGCAAGTTCACTATCGATCACTAGGTTCTCGAATCACCGAGACCCGATGGCCAGTCAACGCTGAATTCTCCCCTTCTCTATCAGGATTTCCCTTATTGTGGTTTCGCTACTCGCGATATCGAGCACTTTGATTTTCCGACTCCCGATACCCGACGTGGCGAAACTCCGATGCACTCTATCAGGATTTCAGAATTCACGGGATCGCGAATCCTGATGTCAATGGATTCGGGGCTTTTCTTTTCCCGATCCCCGATATGTTACGCCACCTGTCCTCCACTGACTCTTGTGGTCCTACACACAACTCTCCCGTCGGGATATCGCGCTTCGCGATTCCAAACTACAAGAGCAGCTTACCTCTGAAATCCCCGATGCCCAAACTCCGACTTCCTCGAATCTTTTGACACGGGTCCAAATTGATGGACGGTTCTAGGCTCGTTGGGATATCGCGGATCGCGATATCACAATTCTCGTTGAAACAACTTGGAGCTTCGACTCGCGAATCCTCGATACACGATATCATGTGTAGATCTGACGACCCTCGTGGTCCTGATCAATGGCTCCACCTCTCCTGAGCTTGGAACCCTTGGACATTCTCACCGTAAACTCCTTACACCTCCACAAGATCTAACGACCCTCGAAACTTTGCGAATTCCCCTCGGAGAATTTTGTCCGTCCGCTCTTCCTGATGGGAATCTACGAAATGACTAAGTGTCTCTCCACGAGACTCATTGCCTACTCGCAAACCTGCAACGCCTTTGCAACTTCAATTCACAACTTGTCTGAGTTGTCCTTCGATGAACTTGAAGACCTATCCTTCCTGAGATTTTCCCATGACTTGCAAGTCCTCTGAGAAACTTCTTGCACGCACTCCTTGCGGAAACTCTTCAACAACGTCTAAGTGTTGAAGTCTTCTTTGACTCTGCGCACGCCTGCAGCAACAGTCTTGCAAATACTTCTCTCAAGTTCGCAACCCTGAGACCTTTTTTCCTGGCCTGCGCATTCCTTGCACGGCACTGTACCTAATTGCACCTTCAAGGAAATGAAAACAAAAGCTATCTCTAATTGAACCCTTCTGTCAACGCACTCCTTGCAGACAATTCGACTGCACTCCTTGCAGGAATCCTCTTGCTCAAATAGAGAAACAATTGAAACTCATCCTTTCACCCTCTCAGACTTCAATTCATACATGAAATCACTTACACAGCATATAAAAGCTAATGTATAATAGGAAGCAAACATTCATGAGCATATTGACATAAATACACAGAGAATAACACAAACCATGAATTTGAATCAAAGCTCTTTTATTAATTCAAATGTCTGTACATGGGTGTTCTTCCTACAGTTCTCTGCATGCTCTTTCCTCTTTCTTCTTCTTCTCAATAATCTTGCTCAGGCTAATGTTACAATGATACAATGAGGGTGTCTATATCCGTTTTCCCTCCTACGCTCTAAAGCTATCAAATCTAGAGTTAAATTCCTACCTACCTGCATTAACTATATTAAATGTCGTCTATCTACTAAGGACGAGAGATTATCCGCTCAAGGTCCATTACAATATACAAGTGCGCCTCATTAAATTTTCACATTAATGTTCGCGCAATAGTTTCAAGGTGAAATCCAAAAAAAAATTTGTTGGCTTGTCCAGCTGTCCTCCGCTTCCGCGCTAGCTCGCTTGATGAGTTGGCGATGCTCCTGCATCATACTCCCTCGCTTGAAAAATTTCATGGGCTCCTATCCATGAGCTCCTGCACGGTCTGTCCATGCTTTTGTATCACTACTTCGCTCTCCCAGCTGGCATCTTCCACTGGGTGGCCCTTCCACTTAACTAGATACTCATAGTATTCTTTCCTCCTGGTCTTCTTACCCACTCTTTTGTCCAGTATGCATTCCATCTGCGACTTCTTTGCAACTGGCAATTGTTTCATCCACTAGATCACTGGCTGTTCAGTTCTAGTCTCTTCTTCTCCAGCTCTATATGGGTATAAATCTACGATATTGAATATCGGAGATATTCCAATACCATCTGACAACTCGATCTCATAAGTATTCTCTCCGAATTTTCTCAAGACCTTACATGGACCGATTTTCTTCATCTTTAACTTATTGTATCTTCCCCTCGGGAACCTTTCCTTTCTTAAATGTGCTAGAACCAGATCACCAATTTCAAACCGAAGTTGTCTCCGATGCTGATCTGCTCTGCGCTTATACTCCTGGTTTGCTTTCAGCAACCGCTCCTTCACCCTGCTATGAATTTCCTTCATCGCCTCAGCAAATTCTTCTGCACTAGCGCTGCTAGTAGCAGTTTGTTCTGAATACCTCAACTCAGAAACTCCTCTCGGCTGTGTGCCATATACAATCTGGAATGGACTCATTGGGATATCGAAAATCGACATATCGACATTCCCGTTGACAAAGGATTGGGGAAATCCATAGTGGAAATCCTGACACAGAACCTGGACCGTCCATCTGTAGAGGACACGTGTCAGGAATCCGGAGGAAGTCGGGGATCGACATATAGAGAGTCCCGAGGATGTGTGCACATCGACATTGGAAACCCCGAAAACCCGATGGGAGGATTGACTACGGTCACGGGGTAGTAGTCACTCGGACCATTGCATAGTCGGAAGGGGCTAAAGCTCGGAAAAGGAGCATATCGGGGATCGGAGGATCGAGAGTCAGAGGACGGGTGCGTTTCGACATCGGAAAGCCCAAAGTCCCGATAGGATGATATATGGTTGCGGTCATATAGGAGACGATCGTATGGACCATGGTCTAGCCAGGAGGGCTAGCGCACAAAGGGCGCATCGAGTTTTTGAAGCCTGAAATCCCGATAGGAAGGTAAGGCTGCGGTCTTATGAATTCTGGTCATATGGGACAGGAACCTAGCAGGAGGGCTAGCACATGAAAAGGGCACATCGGTGATCGGGGATTGGAGAGGTGAGAAACTTTCGACAACGGGCATATCGAAACCCCGAAGCCCGATAACAGTTTTCCTATGGGGAAATTGTTCACGGCGAGTGCAGGAGGTCGTGCAGAGGAAAGAAGGAAGACCTATGGGTCAGATTTTAACAGGGATTCCAGAAGGGAATATAAAGAGCCGCTTCGGCTCAGCAGAAAGGGATTTAGAATCGATCCTGTGAGCAGGAGGTTGGGCGGAGAGAGACCCTGCGGGGTGATAGAACGAACTTCTTCTGCATCACATGCTAGGTGAGGTAGGGCCCCCTCAATCTGGTATGTGTTGCTCTTATTCATTTACTTGTATTTTTCTTTTCATTGTCTTAATTTTTCTTGGTTTATGATTAGTTGATCATTGCTTACAGTTGTGTGTTGTTTATTAGATTGTTGTTACAGTAAGATTCAATTCATGTTGTTGTTACTCCATTTTGTTAATACTCCTTTAATTTATGTAAGAGTGTGGTAGTGATTTTATTTAAGCTGAGTGTATTTTCAAGCAAGAGCAGATTTGATTGATTTTAAGTTATGTCTTTTATTTTATTAAATAGATAATAGTGTTAGTTGGAATTTTTTGCTTGCATATATTGTGCATGGTAACTTTGAAATAAAAGACTTCCTCGGGTTGAAAAATTAAATAGTTGGGAAAATACTACAATGAAATTAATTCAATATTAGTTCAGCCCAATGTACTGTCGTTCCCTTGTTACGATTGGTGTTCCCTTACGGGAAGTGTCGTTCATTTGAATATAACAACTGTCATTCCCTTTACGATTGTTGTTCCATTTACATGAAGTGTCATTGATTTGAATAGAACAACTATCGTTCCCTTTACGATTGTTGTTCCTTTATAGGTGTTGCATCTCTGGAGGCTAGGTATTGAAAACATAAGGTAAGAACCTATGTAGGAAACAAGTAAAATGCTTGTGGCAGAGCCTACCTTTGGTTGATGCATAGAGGTTGTTTTTAGGACATATTTAGAGCCCAACACACACTACCATAGTCCAAGGAATTGTGAGAATAAGCAAGCTATAGGTTTTCTTGTGAATGGTGAGTTGTTGTAAAAAAGGAGAACATTGTATTGATGCCTCTTATAGAGAGATTATATATCCCTTGTAGAAGGAGAAAACCCCCTTATTGGTTGGTTTCACTGATTCAGATTGGGCCGGTGACCCTGATGATTGGAAGTCTACTACAGGTTATGTTTTCAGCCTTAGTTCCGGACCTGTCACTTGGGCCTGTAAGAAACAACAAGATATTGCACTTTCTTCAGCAGAAGCAGAGTACCGAGCCATGGTAAATGCAAGTCAGGAAGACTTGTGGCTTTGACAAATCCTTTCAGAGTTTGGATTCGAGCAACAATATTCGACCAGCCTTTAGTGTGACAATCAGAGTGCGATCAAGCTCACCAAAGACCCAGTTTAACATCAACGCAACAAGCACATCGAGCTACACATGCACTTCATCAGAAAGCTCATTCATGATCAAGTTATTGAAGTGCTCTTTTTCCCTATAGAAGATCAAGTTGCTGACATTTTGACCAAGTCTCTTACAGAAGTGAATTTTTCCAAACTTTGATCTATGTTAGGAGTTCGGGAAGTTGTCATTAAGGGGGGATAGCCTCTAATTCCTCCTTCCTTCTCCTATTGTGTCAACATTGTAAATCCTTCAATCCTATCCCAAGTTTTTCTTAAGGGGGATGTTAGGATATTTAGACACTTAAGAGTTAGTTAAGATCTACTTGGTCTGATGTGTCGTTAGGTAAAAGTGTGTTTCTAAGTGTGTTTCTTTAGTATACATTAGTATGCATTTGTAGTTAGGAAATCCGACGATCACGATATGTTCCCGACATAGAGTGATCTGACGGTTCATACTCTCCTCGATCTTAATCACCATTGATTTGTGGATTAACACTCGATTGGTCCATGATCTCTATTTAAAGAGCATGGAGGGTCATTTGCCGATGATCAATTGTGAGAAACTCTCTTGTAAAATATCTCTATAATCTTTTTATTTTGCATTAATAATTTGCTCCAAGTAGTTGTGTTGGCTGGGTCCATGGATGTTTCCCCATAGGGGTTTTACCACATGAAAACACTAGTGTGTTGATCTTTGATCTGGTTATGTGAGTGGTTATTGAAGGTGTTCATCCTCTGTTGGAATACCTGTGTTGTCGAACATTTTGGAGGTTTCATTTTCAAACATAGTATGTACACTCACATCACTCATCGTATTTATAGATATCAAGTTTTTATCTAACTGTGGAATGTGTAAAACCTCAAGGAGTGTTATAATCCTTCCATCCTTGAGAAACAACTTGAATTTTCCTCATCCTGTGATTTTAGTTGTTGATTCATCTCCTAGGAAAAAATCACCTCCATTGTACTTTTCATATTCACAAAACCATTTTCTATGGGGATTCATATGAAAAGAAGCATATGGATCGATTATCCATACATCATGATCTCCATGTGTGTTTGAAGAATTCAATTACACATCCCCTCCTTCCTCTTAGGAGGTCTTCCCTTCTGTGGAAGGAACATCATCGGATCCCTTCCCTCTCTCAACACTTTTAGATATAAAATCCTCCTTGTAATGCCCAATTTTACCACATTTCTATCATTTTCTTAAGTATTTTCTGAGAGATTTAGATCTACCTCTAGATTTAGATCTCCCACTCGAGGAATCACTTTTATTTCTATCCAAGGAATGCCCATTTACATATAATGCATATGTTTTCTGACTATCCATGGTTTTCCTCCTCATTTCTTCTGATAACAAGGATGAAACCACATCATCAAACTTTAATGTGTTTTCATTACTCCCAATAGCTACAACCAAACAATGCCCTAAATTTGGAAAAGAATACAATAAACTAATGTACTTATCTTCATAAAAAAAATTAATGTTGACATACAAAAACTTACTTACCATAGTATTGAAGGCATTTAAATTCTCTATCACTGAGTCTCCATCATTCATCCTCAGGAGGTACAAATTATTCCAAAGGAATTTTTTTTTTACCAGAGAATTAAACTGAGACAAAGCCCCTAACTTATCCCATAATTCCTTGGTTGTAGCTTCTCCCGAGACAATTAGTAACACTGAACATGAAAGACACAACCAACTTGTGCTCTTTTCCTTATATCCAACTTTGTCTAGTCTTCTATTAACATACATGTAGGTATAGTACCAAGATCCACAACAACCCACTATTTTTTGTCTACCAAAAGATCCTCCATCTTGAACTTCCATAGATAGAATATTTTCCCATTAAATTTATCAATCTCAATTTTAGAACTCCTCGCCATTCTCTTTCACCACAAGAATCACCACTATAGAGCTCCCACTAAAACCAGGTTTATCATAGACCCAAGATAACCAAACCCTTAGAAACAAAAGCATCCCCTGAAGCCAATAACTACTCTAATACCAAATGTAAGTTTTAAACCTTTATAGTATAGCAATGCACACACATATTCCTTATAAAAAAGAAAGGAAAAACAATAACATTCACATACAATACCAAAAAATTTATCGTGGAAACCCTTAACTAGGAAAACCAACAAATGTTTAGAGTCACACCTCTAATTATCATTTTTTAATTAACTTCACCATTTACAATACAATATATAATATTTTATGGCATCCAAAACCCTAATATGTCAACCCAGATTAGATTCCTTAACTGGAATTATATTACAATGAGTTGAAAAACCGTTGGCCAAAAACTGCCCAAAAATGGACCAAAAACAACCCAATTTTTTTTTAAATTTTTTTAGGTGATCCACCCCCAACCTCCTAGACCCCTTGGAAAAATGTATGTCATGTGGGGATAATTGTGCAAAGAGTATAAAACATACCCAACATGTAGGTATAACCAACCTACTACAACTTACACTTTCTCAACAACATTGGTAGTCATTGATTCTTATGTCATTGCATCATATGTTCAAGCCACATAATCCAAGTATCGAGGCCACATTTCAATAATAATCACATAAGGAACCATATCAAGACAATTCTATGCATTCTAATTAGTTCCACAAATAGAAATATAGACAACATCTTTGGCATCAGATAATAATCACATATATCACAATTGTATGCTCCCATAAACATATTTGTATACATAAGTAGTATGTAGAATATCCAAAAACATGCATAGAATTCATTAGTTTCCAAGACATATATCATAGAATTCATCAAGCGAGCCAATGATAGACATTTTGATCATACAAAAAACAAATCTAGGAAAAATGGAGCATTACTAGGTACATCCCTTATTGTTTTCCCATGGGGTTGAGTACCAATATACTAGAAACAAGAGGTAGATGAAATTCTTATGTTCTCAAACGTTTTGTACTACTTTCCTAACCATTTTGAATTCTCGATATTCCATTGTATGATCTCCTAGGTATTTCTTCTTTTTGGAAGAAAGTAATGTTTTTTTTGTAATTACATCTATTAAGAATTACCAATTGATTTCTTCCCCTCAAATCCACACAGGAACTTACCTTACTGAGAAGGAAGGGGTTGACCCTCTATTTCTTACGCTAAAATAGCTAGCTAGAAGGTAGAAAATGGTCAATGGGAGAACCCTCTATTTAATCCCCTCAAAGAGCTAGCTAGAAGGTAAGGTTATCCCTTGATGTCTTCCCCTCAAGATCTTTTGAGCTATTACACTTTATTCGAAGGATGACTACTTCTAAGGCCACCTCTTAGTTGTCTAAGATAGACCACCTCCTTTTCCACTAAGTGATTGGTGACCTTAATGTATGATCTATGTTAATTCCCTCTCAACTCATCTTGACAATTTGGTGTTTCCTCTTTGGTCTCCAAAACCCTTTTAAAGTATTCCTTACCCCACAATCTTCAAATGACATATATTCAAAAATTTATGGTTGGTACCATTTTTAGCCTTCATTTTATACTCCATTGAAAGGAAGTCCTATGTCAAAACCCCACCATGTACTCATCACATTGAGTCTAGTCCTAGTTCTTACATTTATCAATGTTCTTCATGCCTTGTATTGGTTTCTATGGAATTATTATTTCCCTTCCTCTAAGATATTTGATCCTATCAACATCAAAACATTTTTCTTTGGGAGTTTGATTTAGAGGCCAAAATTACCTTGGATATGTTCTCATCATTGGTAGTATTCCTCATATGGATCAAGGATTTTCATCATTGGTTATTGATTGCATAGTTCCTTCCGGTGTTCGAAATCAACACATTTATTCACACCAGATTGGTTCATACTCAATACCTTGGTACCCATATCATCATTGATGGGTCACCACACATCTGGTATAGAGTTTCATGAATAATCTCTGGCTAGATGGTTTCTCACGTGCTCAACCATAGTTCATAATTGCATCGTGGATAATTTGTACATTGTGATGATAATGTTCTAGATACAGTGAACGAATCGTGAACATGTACATATTTATTTTCAATAGTGAACCATCATTATGGGATTTCTTATTGTAAGTTATCGACATGTTCTAATCCATTTTTTAGTGGGCTCCCTTTACAACAAGAATGGTGAGGGTAGCACCATGGGGGATTCACCTTGTTGAACAATATATTATCACACTCATTCAAAAAGGGAGTTTCTAAATCATGAAAAATAAGGTCAATATATTATAGGTATTGGAGGGGGGTTCAATAGGTATAAGGGTTATACAAAGGGGTATTATCTAGTAATAACAAGGAGTTTTTTTATTGGAAATATGTATTGGGAGGGGGGTTCAACAAAAGGATTTTGGGAATTATTTATCAATATTTAGTGAAATTAAGGGTATTATTTAATATCTCATGAACACACATGCTATGACATGGGTTCACTGAGTGAAGGCCATGTGGTTCGCACACATTCATCACATATTCTATCCAAAAGAAACATTCATTTTAGATGTATTATTATCTAGAATTATATGTAGCATGTTACACATATCATATTTTTAAAATTGTACTTGGTTTAATCATCGCACGAGCATGGGTATACCTGCCTCATTGAAAACCATTATAGAGTATGTTCACTTCCCATTTGGTTTTCTTGCAACTAGCCTTCTTCCCTTCTCCAGGGTTTGGTCCACTTCAATGAGGCTCTCTTTTTCCTTCAATTCCAGAAAATAAACTATGATGTATTTTAGTTCTAAGAAACTTGCTCCTAACTTCATACAAAGTGAGCATATAATATCACACACTTTTTTTCTACTTTCACAGATGAAATGGTTATCACCAAAAACATCATGCATGCCCATATACCAATAAATTAGGACAATGGAACACTCAAAACATAAGGAGTATCTTATTTATCTATGGAGAATCAGAGTCAAAACACATGTTGACAAAACTTTTAGCTACGTGGCACATCAATTACACATGTTGCATAGTCTACATGGGTAATCCTTTGATACTCATGAAAGCTTCCGGTATGGAATCTACAGTTCAAATAACACAATCTACCTATTTCCATGCACATTTGAATATGGTAAATTCCAAAATTCTTGTATTTTATCCACTTGTGATGAAGTACTAGAGTTAACAAGGAAATTGCATGGCCTAACTTGCGAAACATATTTTCTTCCTATGCATGGTATTCTCTACAAAAACTGTAAATACATGGATCTCTCATGGGTTCCCAGAGTTGAATGAATGTAATGGTATGTTGCACAAGTATATTTCAATATTTATCCCTAAGAGTTAGCTCAACTGGCCATGAGCCAAACATGAGACCTCTCCCCCAATTTTGGGAGGTCACAATTTGAATCTCTTGACCCCCTTGGGGTGAGGTGCTTGGAACTTAGGAACTAATGGTTTACCTTGGTTACCACTTGTTGACAATAGTGAAGTCTGTGAGGGTTTCCTATACTTGGTTATAAGGAAAAAAAAACATCAAATGTTAGCTGGATTGGTCTTGGATGAAAATGTGGAGCCTCTTAGATTTGGGAGGTCACAAGTTCAACTATCTCAATCCCCTTGCGATTAGGAATCCTAATTAGAGCCAATGGTTTACCCTATTTACCATCCATGAATCACAAGGAAGTAATAAGATGGTTTTCTATAAGTTTCTCCTTCGGAAAAAAAGTATATTTTGATATTTAGTCACCTACTATATCAAGATCATTGCATCTTATTTGTATTGGCGCTAATATTGTCTTCATTAAGGAGATATTCTCTAACTACTCCATGATTAGGAAACCAAAAGGCTTCATCACACCCAAAACACACTAATAATCCCTTAACAAAATAATAATTAGAAATAAATATGATAAAAATAAGAAAAAGAGAATAACTATAATCCCTATCAAGTGACTACAACAGTTCAAATAGGACATGACCTCCTAAATATAAAGATCAAATTTCATATTCACAACTCCTCATATGTGTTATTATTCTTATTATGTAAATTTCTTCCCCACTTCTCATAAATAAAAAATTTCATGTTCTCTTTCCCCCATTTAAAATATGCATTTCACTTGGTGTTATATATTTTGATGAGTTCGATTTATAACCTACTAACATTGTGAAGGATTTGTGGTGTTGTTTTCTTGTTTGTCAATGTGTGTAGGATCCTTAAATATAAACCAATGTGTGGATCTTCCTTTCCCTGGTCCACTCCATGAAGGAGCTATCATAAAGGTTTTTTTCACTTATCTTTTTCAACTTTGGATATTTTCATGATAAGGAAAATAAATAACTTTGTTTTCAACTTTCACACTTATACCCTTCAACTTTCTATCTATGCCAATAGCTCCAACCTATTAAAATACAACATTATGCCAAGTTTACTTGTTACACTCATATGCCAAATAAACTACAACATCGACACAGGTCATTGGCTCTATCAATAGCACTAAGTTTTGGCCATGGAATGCCCAATCTCAAAGATAAACATAAGGTGTGAAAACACTCCATGGTTTGAGCTAAGGAATTTTGTGTTAAGTATTTATTGTTGTTATTAGGTTATTTCCAAATTACATGAGAATTCAATGAATTTCCAAAACAACATCATAAAAATCCCTCTTTGGTAAAGAATTCCTCTTCAGTAAATAGCCCTAATTTTCTTGTATGACAAAAGTGACGTTTTTAGAAACCCATTGAAAGATGTTGTATTCAGTCAAGCTCTGAAACCATGTTATGTTTTTACTGTTGTTATTAGGTTATTTCCAAATTACATGAGCATTCATTGCATTTCCAAAACAACAACATAAAGAGGATCACTGAAAGAAACACAATCACAAGGTACACAACATTTTTTCCTGGGAAACCCTCATGGGGGAGAAAACCCAACAAAACTTCCTCAATAATAGATTGCCAATACAATGCCAAGACTAATACCAAAATACCAAGAATAAACCAAGACTGAGCATGCACCTCTCTTCTCCTTCCTCATGCAACTGCAACTACCTTCAAGATATGCACACTAGATGAGTGAGTGTGTGAGTGAATAAGTGAGGCACCATCCTCACATATAAATACTAGTTGAGGAGGCACTAGGATTATGTCTCTTAACTTAGTGGGGCCGACTTTTTATAGGAGTGGTTAAAACCACTTTATAAACACTAGGGTCCGACTTTATAAATACCATACAAATTTAGTTTGACCAATCCACAAAAGGGGATTTGAGCTTATACAAGACCCGACATGATCAATCCGCAAAAGGGGATTTGATCTATATGATAATAACTCAAATATAATTAGAATATTCTTCGAAGTTACAATATTTCAACATTTTGGTTCTCTAATACTATAACTAAAGAGTCAGTAGAAAAATAGTTGTTAACCAATTCCCAAACCTCTGTTTCTAGAAGAGGAATACATCGATTTACAACCAATTTCATTTTAGAGTTTAATACATAACCAATAACTTCAACTACCAATACACAAGGATTTGGGGATAGGAGCAACCCATGCCAGATATATCTGAAAATCCCAACCTTCTTAGAAGGTCATTTGTTAATAATAATATATGAAAAGGCATCCATAAATAGGGTTTCAAAACTATTGATAAAGGATGGGCCAAACCCTAGAACATGAAGCATTGCCACAATGAAGGGCCACTCTACTAGATGACAAGATTTCTAAAAACAATTTGTTATAAATAAGGTGTCAAGATTAGACAACTTGACCCACTTCACACCTTCCCAAATTTGGGTGATAACATTGTTCAAAATATATTGTCCCCATATGAATCATGTTTGTTCAGGGAGTGTGATCTTAGGGAGGTTTTACTCATACGAAAGGCTAGGACTTTGGCTAGAATTTTATAGGATGTGTTAAGCATAGTGATGTGCTTCAAATCGGTAATAATCCTCAGGTCCCCAAAATTATGAATAAATTTGATAATCACTTGATTAATTCTCTCACCTAGAGATCATTTGTGAAGGGATTTATGATAAACATGCAATAAATCCATCTCAACAAACTCCTAGGTGGAATTGTAAAACTTACAGGGGAGCCCATCAAGGCCAAGGGCCTTACCGTTATCCATTGTATACAATGTTGTAGATATAGAATCTAGAAATAGGCCCATGTCACATGCTCTCCTCTATGCTTTAGTAATCTTACATGGAACCAATTTAAGGCATTTTTGTTTGGCTTCTTGTATTTTAGAAAAGAGGCCTTAGGTTTGGAACATCATTCTATATGCTCTACAAATTCTAAATCAACTTCTTCATATTGGAGGTTTGACCCAGTGAGGTTTTTAGGGACAATATATGTAATATTCCAGATATAAAAAAGTATGCATAACATAAACAAATATCTAGAAATGGCAGCTGAGCAACAATATAACCAGAACAACACCACAATAATACCGAAATGATACCAGAATAACACCAAAAACAACATTTTGTTTAATGAGAGCAATGTTCACTTGCCTCTTTGAGGGGGAAACCTCCAGCAGAGTAGAGCTCTATTACAATAATATCTAAGACAAAAGTTATCATACCATCGACTCCTATTTGTACTAAATATGTCTATCAAAAGAACCATCTAGAGGATGATCCTTCTAAAAGCGAAAGCTTCTATTAGGTCTTCTTACATTAGACTTATTCTTCCTTATTGCTAGGCCTTATTAATATTGACCTTTATTACATGGAAATATATTATTATACCTACGTGAGGGGTTAGGTCCCTAACATGTCCTCCCCATTAAAAACAACCTTGTTCTCAAGGCTTGAGATGAGGAAATTGTTGCAGAATGGTAGTTGGTTCCCAAGTGGCATCTGTTGGAGTTGTATCTTTCCACTGGACTAACACTTCCTTGATGGTTCACTGACCCAAACGACGCTCACGCTGGTCCAAAACTACTTATGGTTGTAGCCAAATGGAGCCTTATTCCTCCAACTCGGGAAGGTTGGTTTGAGTTTGGCACTTAGTTCCAATCACCTTCTTTAAGAAGGAAACATGAAAAACATGATGGAGCTTAGAATGACTGGGAAAAGGTAACTGATAGGCCACATGTCCCACATTCTTGAGAACGGTATAAGGACCATAAAATTTGGGTGTCAGTTTCTGACAATGGTCAGCCTTGAGGGAATTTTTCTTGTAAGGTTGCAGTCGAAGAAACACCTGATCCCCTTCTACAAATTGACGTTGAGAGAAACCTTGATCTGCTTGTTGCTTCATGCGATTTTGGGCCATGACCAAATTATCTTTTAGGGTACCAAGAATAGCCTCTTGAACTGTAAACATTTGGTCAATTGCCCGGACCTTCGAGACACTTGGAAAATAAGAGAGAACTAAAGGTGGATTTTTTCCATATACCGCTTCAAAAGGAGTCATGCGGGTAGTTGTATCGTATGAAGTGTTGTACCACCATTCATCTAGTGGTAACTATTGAGCCCACTGATTTTTCCTTTCTGATGAAAAACACCTCAAATATGTTTCCAAACACTTGTTGACAATTTCAGTTTGACCATCAGTCTGGGGATGATAAACTGTGTTGAGATGCAATTGGGTGCCTTGTAGCATTAAGAGTTCTTGCCAAAAATTGCTGGTGAAAGTTGGGTTGCGATCAGAAACAATAGAATGTGGCATGCCATGAATCTTGAAGACCTGATCCGTGAAAAGTTTATCCACAGTGGATGTTGTAAATGGGTGTTGAAAAGTAGAGAAATGAACATACTTGGAAAGATGATCAACTACCACCATGATGAGTGATTTCTTGCCCAATTTAGGTAAGGCTACAATAAAATCCATAGAGATATCCCGCCAAATAGGAGGTGGAATTGAAAGAAGTTGTAGTGTGCCGGGAGATTTGACTGTTTCGTCATTGTTGCATTGACAAACATCACATTCAGCCACAAAATTACAAATGTCCCGTTTCATATCATCCCAAAAAAAAGAACGTTTGACCAGGTCATAGGTTTTGGTAAACCTGGAGTGCCCCGATGTGGGTGTAGCATGAAGCTTAGAAAGTACCGTGGATTTAAGTTTTGATTGTTTACTTAAATACAAATGGCCTTTGTATCGAATCTCATCATTGAGCCAAGAGTAACCTGGGGAAACTAGAGAATTGGACTACAATTGTTTTATCAGATGCAAACTTTTGGGATCATGTAGCCATTCTTGGAGAACAGCTTGGAGCCAATCTGGTACAATGAAGGAGAGAGAAAAAATGGACCCTTCATCTTCATATTTTTTGGAAAGTGCATCAACAACCACATTGTCTTTGCCTTTTTTGTAAATGATCTCATAATCATATCCAAAGAGCTTAGTCACCCGTTTGTGTTGCTCTATGGAGGAAAGGTGTTTTTCCATAAAATACTTGAGGCTTTGATGATCTGTCTTAATTTGGAAGTGTTTCCCCAATAGACAAGGGCGTCAAAGATCCACGACATGCAAAATAGCCAACATTTCCTTTTCATAGATTTATTTTCCCAAATTTCACTCGGACAGTTGTTTGTTAGTAAAGGCCAAAGGCCGACCCTCTTGCATAAGGACATCACCAATTCCTTTTCCAGAAGCATCACATTCAAGGGTAAAGGTATTTTTGAAATCAAGAAGGGCCAAGCCTGGAGTGGTGCACATGACCATCTTCAAGGTTTGAAAATCTTGAGCAACTGTTGGAGTCCAAATGAAAGAATTCTTTTAAAGGAGTGCAGTGAGAGGTGTCACAATCTTTCCATAGTTCTTAAAAAACTTGAGATAATAACCTATTAAACCTATAAATCCATGAAAGATTTTGAGAGTCTTTGGGTGAGGTCAATCTTGCATAGCTTCAATCTTTTTAGGATCCACCCTAACGTCGGCCTTGCCAACAAGATGATCCAAGTACTCGACTTTCGAGGCGCCAAAAGAAAATTTAGATTGTTTGAGGAAAATTTGGTGCTGAGAGAGTATACGGAGAAATCGATCCACATGAGAAAGATGGTTGTCCATGTTTTACTATATATGAGGATATCATCAAATAAAAATAAGACAAAATGATGGAGAAAATGATGAAAGACATGATTCATGGGGCTTTGGAAAGTGGAGGGAGCATTACACAGGCCAAAGGGCATGACCAAAAACTCATATTGTCCCTCATGAGTTCTAAATGCAGTATTAGGAATGTCTGCCTCTTTCATACGAATATGGTGGTAGTCAGAACAAATATCAAGTTTAGTAAAGAACTGGGCACCACTCAATTCATCCAAGAGGTCATCAATGACAGGGATGGGAAATTTGTCTTTAATGGCGAGTTTGTTGAGGGAGTGGAAGCCAGGACACATGCGCCAAGAACCTTCTTGCTTAAGGACCATGACCACATGAGAAGAGTAGGGGCTCATAGGAGGGCAAATAACACCTGCATTGAGCAGTTCTTGAACAATTTTCTCAATTTCATTTTTTTGGGAAAAGGGGTAATGATATGGACGAATATTGGGAGGAAGGCTTCCTGGGACAAGGGGAATGGAATGATCATTAAGACCACGGGAAGGAAGGAGTCCCTCAGGAGTGGAAAAAACCACTTGATGTTTAGAGAGGTTGGATTGAAGGTCCTACAACACAACGGGTGTCTTAGTTTCTTGTATGGCATGGAGTTGGGAAATAATGCCATAATGAATTTTTTTTAGCAGATTTTCCATTCTATGGGAAATAATGATCTCCAGGGAACTGACAATGATTCCTTGTAAATTAAATGGTTGTCCCTCCTGGTCGAATTACATGGTTAATTCCTTAAAATCCATGAGAATGGGACCCAAATTCCTTATCCATTCTACAACCAACACAATTTCACAACCGCCAATGTCGATAGAAAACATATGAGATTTCATGTGGTAGTCACCAATTTGGAGACACACATTTTCACAACGCCCTCCACATTTCATGGACCCACCATTTGCAATCATGATTTGAAAATTATTGACTACTCAGATACAACAATTAGTTTCTTGGGCAATGCGGTGATGGATAAAATTATGGGTGCTTCCACTGTCAACAAGAATGATGACCTTCCGATGCTTGATGTAGCCAATTAGCTTGAGGGTTTGGGGATCAAAGAATCGAGTGAGAGAATTTATGGAAATGATCGGTTCTACTTCGGGAGGGTATGAGGGAGAG
The DNA here is from genome assembly GCA_009831015.1 of Picea engelmannii. NCBI lineage: Eukaryota > Viridiplantae > Streptophyta > Pinopsida > Pinales > Pinaceae > Picea > Picea engelmannii. The sequence continues at coordinate 529,747 of ML785809.1, forward strand.
GTTATGTCAGTGGGTTCAGGTGACACAGACACAAGGGGAGCCTCAACATCCTCTTCTGAAACATCCTCCAAGATGGCCACAAAAATATTTTGTTCCTTACACTTGTGTCCCATAAAATATTTTTCATCAAAATTATAACAAAGGCCTTTGAGTTGGCGTGCAACCATTTCGGCCCTGGTCAAATTCTGGATCTTTATTGGAGTAGAAGGAGGAGTGGGAGTTACTAGTTTAGTGCGAGGAATAAAGGAGGGTTTTTGGTTTTGAGAAGAGACAACCTGTTGTCCTTGCTTATCTCTTTTAGTAACATCCACCCAAATCTAAGGTCGATCCATGAGGACATGGGCATGAATATCATCCTTGAGGCCACTGATAAAACATTCTCAGAAAAAAGAATCAGACACGCCCTCTTTACGAAAAGCCAGACGCTCAAAAGCAGCTATACAATCTTCCACTATGGCATATTGTTTTAACTTTCTCAAACGACCTAAATGGTTGGTGTCAGTGCCAAAGCATTCATAAAGATCTACCACAAAGTGTTTCTACGCCACATACCCTTGGAGAGCATTTTTTCTCCATTGCTGCCATTGCCAATGTTCTTGATCTAGATGGAGAACACCATACTAGAGTTTGTCCAACTCAACTGTAATTGCATACAAAGAGAAATAATGTTCCATTTGAGTTACCCAGCCAATGGGATCCGAGCCATCAAATTTTGTCACATCCACATGCAGAAGGAGTAGGTCATGCTGAAAGTGATGGGGCTGAAAATTTTGGGAATGAGAGAAAGTGTCACCTTCGGTATGCAAAGGTGGGTCAGATAAGGGAAGATCTGCAGGGATATGCAGCTTGGCGCAGATCATCATAGTGATCGATTCAAGCTGGGTAGTCATGTCTTGTTTGAGGTCTTGTTTGAGTTCCGCAATTGAGGCAACGATTGAGGAATGCAATTTTTGATTGATGAAGACAATATTGGCATTGATTTGTCGTACTTCTTGTTGGGTTTCTGTGAAATTAGAGTGCAAGGTATTGAAGTGAGCTTCCAAGTCTTGGCTATGGGTATGGGCCATGATGATGAGGGAACACGAAAAGGGGCAGGTGGGAAAACACAAAAAATGGGTTATGGGTGAAGTGTATCACAACGATCAGGGCGATGAGTTGCATCCAATGGGGTAAATCCCAAATAAGGGTGTTGGAAGGGGGTTGGGTCCTCGATAAGGTATGACTGTGATAAGGACGAAGAGATAAATCCAATAGAATAGGTATCAAATAATGGTGCCAACATGATCCAAACTTTTTTTTCTTACTCCTACGGAGTTATACTCAGATCTGAAGAATACTGCAGTAATGAAATGCCCAAATGTTTAACAAGAATAAATGTGTAGTAATTTCAGAACTTGAATGCAGGAGACAGAACTGCATGACAATAGATATTGTCTTTTTTGTTTTTGTTTCCTTCCCAAGGGTTAGGTTTTCAAGGGTTCTACAAACAAGGGTTTTCCCTGTGTTATAGCTCTCTAATATATGTGTTGGGTCCAACATTAGTACTCGGCCCAATATCTCAGGGAACCAACTAAGGAGGCTAGACTGTGCCCTTATCCGTACTACCTGACTACCCAGGTACTAGAGATTATCTTCTCAAGTGTTGTTCTGGGTGGCACTATAGAAGTTAGGCAACCGTTTGGTTTATCTATGGAGGGCTTCAGGAGATCTAGGTCGATTCGTATACAGGTGTTGTCTGATTCACTACCACTTGAAGGGGTACCAACATGGATTATAAGGGTGGCCAACATATGTGTGCTTAAGTACATCTTGTATTTGCTGTGTGTATGAATCCTCAGCCTTGGGTTTATGCGCGTAATGGCATATCTCTGTAGTTTAAAGACGTCGGAATACATCTCTACCCTGAAAAAAATTAACCCACAATTTTATGTCGAGGAAGGTGATCTGATACCACTTGTAATATTCCAGATATAAAAAATTATGCAACGCATAAATAAATAGATATAAATGGTAGATGAACACCAATATAACTACAACAACACCACAATAATACCAAAATGATACCATAATAACACCAGAAAGAGCACTTTGATTACTGAGAGCAATGTTCACTTCCCTCTTCGAGGGGGCAACCTCCAGCAGAGCAGAGCTCTATTACAATAATATCCAAGACAAAAGTTCTCATACCCTTGACTCCTATTTATACTAAATATGTCTATCAAAATAATCATCTAGAGGAAGATCCTTCTAGAAGCGGAAGCTTCTATTAGGTCTTCTTACATTGGACTTATTCTTCCTTATTGCTAGGCCTTATTAATATTGACCTTTATTACATGGAAATATATTATTCTACCTAAGTGAGGGGTTAGGTCCCTAACAATATATTTTCATTGGTTTCCTTAGTTGTCTAAGCCTTAAATAAGTAGTTTTGTCCCTACTTTTTAATGAGTGTAGTTTTTCTTGTAGTTAAATGCTTCTTTCCCAAAGGACATCATCCACCCATATCATATGGTGCACCTTCATCACATAATCTTACTATTATTCTTCATAATGGGTCCATTGTAGGTCATCTACAAGCCCCTCTAACTCATTGAGCATTTCTTTGTAACAACTACGAAGAATATAAGAAATTTTCTTACCATACCCATGAAAAAGGGTGATGATTTTGGAGATGGTATCTTCGCACTAGGCCATTCATGTAGGATCCCCACATGGATGAGGAATCAAGTTCTACATAGTATGGAAATAGGCCAAGAAATCATAGCTTTGGAGGTGGGAAACATTAAGGATATAATGGGTTTGAGGCACTCCCCAAGATAGTATTAACCATATAGGTTGTTGGTCTGATAGAGTGACCATTAAAACAACATGGATACGATGACCTTTAAATGCGTCAAAATAGAAATATATATATATATATTATTGAGCAGAGGCCCTATCAAGTATCTAGTACATTCATTCCGACCCTTTACTAAAATTCATCCTATTGTACCAATCCTTGGTAGAATATTGATGCCAACTTCGATTGGGATCATACAACCCATGTTGAGTTCTCATAGTTAACAAATGCTAGGTGCACCAATAATCCCACTTCTTTATCTTCTTGGCATTCAACCATGTTGAACTCCCCATTGACAAGCGAAGGGGCGTTACGGATTTCATCAAAATCCACCCCCAAAACATTGCATTCTCTTTGGAGTCATTAGAGAAATAAATATTGGTTAGGCCTAGTAGCTGGTCCATCCAAATTGACAAAAATCCATACAATTCAATCGGATGGATCAAGCCTCTAATCAATAATAGCATTGGAAAATTGTGGAGAGACCATAATAGAAATGCTTCGTTTTCCCTCAAAATAATCAAAAGAAAAGTACTCAACCCTTAATAAAATTATTGTCAATGTAGTATGAAGCATACATGCTATAATGTTTACTTCTTGCAAACATATAATATTTGTCCCACCCATAGATTTTAACCCTTGAAAAAGAAATGTATTTTCTTCTACGGTCTTTCAATCCTTGAACATCCCATAATATTAATTATATTAAAAAAACTTGTAACATCTTCTATCTCTACCTTAGTATTCTAAAGGTCCTGGAGAATATAAGGAATTAGTTGTAGGAGACAAGTTCAACTAGAAATGACGAAGATTTGCATGACATGGCCACTTTTATGGTGGCACTTGACATATAAAACCACTTCACTTTCATGTGGGTGAATCAATGGTGGAGGAGAGTGCACTTAACTCCCACCACCTCCCTAATTCATGGTGTGGGAAGGTGCCTTACAAGCTAACTTATTTTTCTACCAACTAGATTTGACCATGATTGTATCCTTGGGGGGTGAAGCCTTGGAAGTTGGGGTCTTTGGGGAGGCATATTTAGATGCACCATTACCTTATTTTTATGAAAAACATCTATCAATGAAACTTCACCCACATTTGTTGCATGGGGCGATTTGGGGGTAGAAGGGGTTTGGGTGGGTAGAGCCACTTCTAATTGCATGGGCACATAAGTGGAAAAAATGGAGGTGACAATTTGGGATTTGGCAATGAAAGAAGGTATGGGGTAAATTGATATAATGGAAAAATTGGAGATGGATTTAGTTACAATCCTATTAAGCACACATTATTTGATGTCTTTAAATAGTTTAACTCCAATACAAACTCTGAATTGAGGTTGAGGGTGAACAAATGCTTAGGCTCATGGAAAATAAATTCACCTAGAGGTGCTACAATATCCAAGGATATCCATAATTGCATTGGGATGCCTAGGAAATATACCAAGGGTGGGAAAGCTAGTTGGGCAATGTTTTCAACTAAAAAATCATGGATCTAGTGGGAAAAATCCATAAGGGTAATTTTATAGATCCAAGGGCCTCAGAGCATGATTTCATGAATATGGATTGGGTCATTAAATTGAAATGGTATGAAAACCTTTGGTCAAGCTACAAGTTTTGAATTACCCTATTAATAGGCTCCCTCTCAACAAAGTATCCCATAATGGAACTTGCCTTGAACAAATTATATAAATAATCATATTCATAATGGAAAATTTTAATATCAAGAAGAGGGTCATTACATTTTGATACATCTTCAAAAAAAAAATATTGGGAGATTTTATGATCCAAATTGGATTCTCGTCAAAATCTCTTTATAAGATTTGTAATAAGCATTTAATTGTTTTTTTTTCCAAAGTTGAGGAAATGTCCAAAAATTCACTTGGAAGTTGAAATGAAGCATTGTGATGGTTGGCCTTCCAACGAATCCCATTAAAAAATAAAGGCTATGATGAAGAATGGAATTCAACGGAAGAGAAGAGAGGAGAGCTCTAAGAGGAAGTCAACTCAAAGATTGTAGGACAAGGGAGACATTGTCCTTGGTCACACATGAGCAAAGATTGTTGTCGAGTTCAATCCTCATGTAAATTTATTTCTACTAGTGAGTAACAATGCATAAAGTTTTCCATGCATAGCTCACCCTTTTTTTAATTTATTCCTCTTAATAAAATCCCCATCAAATTTTGTTTTCCCATTTGGGGTTTCCATGGAAAAATCTCTGTGTCTATTGCGCATTTGAAATGTCTATCTTTTATTGTATTTATATTATTATGTGATCGAATGCTCTGGCTTAAATCTTATTTGGACATTGTGTTACCACATGAACTCCCTAGTCGATTCAATGGAAAAATGGTTAAATGTATTAGAACTTTCTTTACTTCATTTTGACTCTCATCATTAAGGAAATCAAGCATTTTCTTGTGGAGTACCAACCACAACAATTCACTCTATTCTATTTGTTGGTGTAATTGATGGATCAACTACAACAATGCTACTCATTGATCACATTGCAAGCATCTTGTATATTTTTTGAGTGTCTCAACCTTGCATTTTCTCTCACATACAACCAATTGTATTGATCAATTAATGGTATGCAGAGTAACTTAGTCTATTGATTGGCATATATTATATGCCCTTGAGTTTGGTTGGATGATGCTAATTCCCATGCTCATGCCCTATGCATTTTACTCCCACATACTGTTGGAGTATGTAATTGATTCCACTAAGGATTGATTGGTTGGACATTTGTTTCTTGGATGCTTTCAATGCCATCGTATTACAAATCGATTTTCCATTTCATTCAAATCTATTTGTCTCAAAATTGGATTTTTTTTGTTTTTTTAATCCATTCATTGGAAATTCGTGCTATGCAAATTTAGACATACAACCCTCTCTTATTGGGTGCTAGAAATATTTTGTCCAAATTGTAAGTCATTTGTCGTATCTTGTGCAAGATGGGACAAAAATACACACTCAATAAATGGGTTGTCTATAGTGATTGTCTCATGGTTGTGTGGTGAGATTTGACAACACCCTTTTTGACTCATTTTGTTCACCTCACTTGAACATAGACATGGAGAAATAACACAGTATATAGTCAACATACATAGTTATCATTTGTTGGATCATGCATGTGTATACATATCCTCATTACGAAATGATGTGTTGTGATAGTATATTTGAAAAGAACAGAGGGTGTGTTTCTTTGTTTTGGCACAATAGAATTATAATTGTTGGCATGTTTACAAGAAGAGTGCGCTTGTCATTGATGGCAAGAACAAAAACAACGATGGCATGTCTACATGCAAGAACAGCAGCAACGATAGCATGCTTATAGTTATTGATGGCAAGAACAACAACGATGAAGGTATGGTTACAGGAAAGAATAGTAGCGACGTTGGCAGGTTTACAGTTGGGAGACAACAATGGAAAATAGGTAGGCAAGGAAGATCAGAAACGATGATGGCATGGAAAGATCAGAAGTGTAACAATGAAGAGAAACAATGATCGTTGGATCCCATTCAAAATTCTCGATGACCATCAGATCTGAATCCATACAGGAGGAGTGCAAAGATGGAGGACAGATCTCGGGCATTAGATACGAGCGCAGGGTCCGACCATCCTTGGATCTAGGAGAACCTGAATGTTATTTAAAGTGCTAGGATAAGCGATCTTACAAAATCCCAAAAGAAGGAGGACCGTCCATCTTTAGGCAGGACACGTGGACACAGATCAACATTTCGCTGACTGGAAAGTCAAAGGAAGGAGGTGCTCTAACCTCTCGAAATCGCGAAATGCGAAACCACGATTTAATCTGAGTTGTTGATCAAAGGGAGATTGTGGACCGTTGATCTGACTCCATTTTGGAGTTTTGGATATTGGGAGTTGGAGGTGTCAAGGACACTCATGACAAGAATGATGAAATCGCAAAATGCGAAACGCTGAAATACCTTCAGATCATTTTGGGGTTCGTGACTTGGAGTGTCGAAACACTTCATCACAAAAATGACGAAATGTGAAACGCTGAAATACCTTCAAATAATTTCAGGGTTTGTGACTTGGAGTGTCGAAACACTTCATCACAGAAATGCCAAAACGCCGAAATACCTTCAGATCATTTCGAGGTTCATGACTTGGAGTGTCGAAACACTTCATCACAAAAATGTCGAAACGCCGAAATGCGAAACGCCGAAATACCTTCAGATCATTTCGAGGTTCGTGACTTGGAGTGTCGAAACACTTCATCACAAAATTTTTGAAACACCGAAATGTGTTTTCGAATAAGGCTATGGTCACAACTAGTGGTCACATCTGCGGAAGATGGAGGAAGGAGCTAGTGCAACCAAGCTCCATTTCAGTGATCGTGACTTGGAGTGTCGAGACCCTTCATCATAGGAATGTTGAAATGTGAAATTGTGAAAGTGCTTTATGGATAAGCACTTGGTCACCACCGGTGGTCACATCATCGAAGAGATGTAGAGAAGAGCTCGAAGAGACAAGCTCCATTTCGGAGTTTGGGACATGGAGAGTCGAGACGACTCTTCACAGAATCCACGAAACGCTAAATGCGAAATGCGTGCTCAGAATTGGCCCCCGGTCATAACCTATGGTCACATCGACGAAGGCTCAAGGGAGGAGCTAACGTGAAGCTAATCTCCATTTCGGAGATCGTGACTTGGAGAGTCGAGATGCCTCACAACAGGAATTGTCGAAATGTGAATCGCGAAAGCACCTTCTGAACAAGCGTGTGGTCACTGCCTGAGGCCACATGTGAAAGGAAAGGTGAAAGGTGCCAAAGGCATAAGGCTCAAGAGGTTCACAGTTAATTATTCAGTTACGATTCAGTTAGCAGAACCGAATCATGGTTCTTGGACGATTGGCATTTCAGTTGCTGAAGCGTTGTTGTTCTAGGGTTTTGAGGGGTAACTGAAGTGGTAGCAGTGTATAAAAGAAACACACAGTGACTGTGTGTGGTTGGTTGTTCTGAATGAAAAATGAGTTGAATTGTAAAGAAGGGAAAATTACAGTGTGCGCAGTGTGAGACCAACAGTATATGCAGAGTGAGATAAAACTCAGAGAGGAGTAATAGATGAGGAATAGACAGAAGCGAGATGAAGTTTTCTTTTTGAGGCTTGAGCGAACGAAGAAGAGAAAAAGTGGAGTGGCAGTGAACAACTCGATGAGCAGAACCGTGGCACGGTGAAGAGCATGCAAAGGCACTGTGCAAGGAGGACGAAGAAGGTGCACAGATAGTATAAATATGCAACACATAGAAGAGATGGAGGTTGTTGTTGAGAGTGATTCAGGCGTGTAGAAGGAGGCAGTGTGCAGCAACCGAAATACACAGAAGAGGAATGGTGCATTGAATGGACATTGTGCACAGAGCATAAAAGGAAGAAGAACAAAAAGCGCAAGGCATGTGTGCAGGAAGATAGTGAGGCAAACAGAGCAGGGAAGTGTAGTAGAACAGTGATGAGACTGGTAATCCATTGATGAACATTATATCACTGTAATAAGTTTTAGTAGCATATATTGATATTTCAGGGTGGCAGGGAGGTGCTAGGGAGGACTGTTGTCCTCAGAGGTTCAAGTGGGTGCTTGAACACAGGGATTTGTAGCTTCCATCTTGTTGCAGCCAAAGAAACCAGGGTGGTAGGGTGGTGCAAGGGAGAACTGTTGTTCTCTGTTAGACAGGTTGGTGCATGTGTGACTGGAAGTTGGTGCTTCCATCCAGTTGGTGCTGGAACACTTAGGGAGTTGTTGCTTCCTTCTAGTGGGTGCTAGAGAAACCAGGGAGTTGGTGCTTCCTTCTAGTGGGTGCTAGAGAAACCAGGGAGTTGGTGCTTCCTTCTAGTGGGTGCTAGAGAAACCAAGGGGTTGGTGCTTCCTTCTAGTGGGTGCTAGAGAAACCACGTAGTTGGTGCTTCCTTCTAGTAGGTGCTAGAGAAAACAGAGAGTTGGTGCTCTCAGCAAGTAGCAGCTTGCAAAATAGAGGTTGTAGCCTCATTATGAGTTGGTGCTCATAAGTATGATAATGTACAGAATGTAAAGATTACTTATCATATAAAGAAGAAGAGGTTTTTACCCTTTATG
>ML785809.1:543183-561170 GCA_009831015.1 Picea engelmannii
ATTGATGTTCAGTATCACTTTGTGAGAGACATGGTTGAGGAAAAGAAGGTGTTGCTGGAAAAGGTTGACACTTTGAAGAATGTTGTAGATTCATTGACAAAGTCTGTGAGCACAGAAAAGTTCTCCTGGTGTAGAGTAACAATTGGCATTACTGCCCTGGATTGTTGACTATATAATCCCCTGGATGCAAAGAAAACAACAAGTGGGAGAATGTTGGGTATGTGTTATATTCTTTGCATGTGTGTGTGGGGGGGTGTGTCAGATATGAAAACTGCGTCTGATGATCCCTTCACCTAGAGCTCTGTCGTGTGTGTCGGGCACTTTCCTAGGGGGGGGCAGGTATGCCCCCCCCTAGTTACGCGCAGCGTTCGGGGCAGCGCCCCGAAATTTGTTTTTGGGCAGTTTTTGCTATTTTTAGCGGATTTGTAAATTAATCCTGGATTAAGGGATTAGGGTTTTGGTATCTACAGAATACCTAAAAAAATTGTATATATTGTATGGCGAATGGTGAAATTTGATATAATGAAAATAAGAAAGGTTTTCCCGGTTGAGGGTTTCCGGTATAAAATCTCTGTGTACTCTGTGTATGAGCCATTGATTAATTTATGTATTGCTTAAGAATCTATATGCATTGCTTTACTTCACAGGTTTAAAACTTACAAGCTTCCCTTCAAATGTTTCAACTGTGGTAAGATAGGTCATTTTGCAAATAAATGTCCACACAAGAAACATGATCAAAACTCTGAAGGTGAAAATAAGTTCAAACCTAAGAGATTTGGCAGAAAGAAAAGTTTATGCATAAACGATGTTAACTCTTCAGAAGACATAGATAGTGACTCCTCACGTGAAGATAAGGACAATGACTTCATTCTTATGGCCCAAGATGATTATGATAATAAAATCACAGGATGTGAGGCTAATGAAGAAGAGGTTGTGGTTGATATGGAAGGAGAACTGATCAATGCACTGGAAGAGATTGACAAACTCAGAATTAAGAACAGAAAGCAAAAACAATTGCTAATACAGTTCGAGAAAGCAGTAAAGAGCCTAATGAAGAATTTGCCCTGCTAAAAGTGGAATTAGAAGAGGCAAAGAAAATCGAGGACATTCTAAAACAACAGTTATTAGAAAAGAAGGCAAGATGTAAAGATCTGGAAGAAGAAGTAGTGAAAACTAGGAAAGAGTTGGAGAAGTTTCAAGCCTTGTATCATCAGAATCTGTCAAGTATCCTAGCCTCAGAAGGATTAGCCACCATTCTGAATCAGCAAAAGAATCTAAAGTTGAAAACACGTTTGGGTTATTAAGAGGGATCAAGTAGTGGTCATCCAAGCAACAAAGACTTCATCAAGTTTGTCAAATCTATAACCAATGACGATAACAAACCTGCAGAAACAAAGGAAGATAATCAACCGCCCAGGAGGAGTAAAGAAAAAGGTGCTAGAACTGAATCTGTAGAACATGGAAATAATACACTCCTTGCTCAAGGAAATCATCAGCATGGAAGAAATCGATTTTCTCAAAGAAGACAACCATTTTCCAGGTATAAAGAATTTTTCTATGGATATTGTTTCTACTGCTCTAACTTTGGTCACAAAGCTATAAGTTGTTCCTTAAGACTTAGACATGAGCAATTAATATTTCCAAGGAATAAATATTTGCCACAAAAAAGAATGATACAGCCAAGTAACAAACCATCACAGATTGCAAATTTCCAAATTAAGTCTAGAGACATGCAACTGAGGAGGTCAAGAAATAATAAACAGTCAATTAGTAGACAATTCTGCAAGAATAACTTTGACCTATTGAAAGATGAGATTGAATGCTATAACTGTCACAACTTTGGCCACAAAGCTGCAAATTGCCATCTGAAGAATTACAAAGCAGATCCAAGGATAAAGTTCTTAGATAGAAAGGCCAGCACATGGAAAAGGAAAGATAGTGAAAAATGTGGTCTAGCACTTTCAACTCAAAAACAAAAGGCCTCTGGGAATATAGACAGTGGATGTTTCAAACACATGACTGGAGACAAGGATAAGCTTATGTCCATAAGTAAAAGCAAAACATGAAATGTGATCCTTGAAAATGATGAACCAGAAAAATCAAGGATAGAGGGATGCTGAGTTTGAGTAATGATGGTGAGTTTGAGTAATGACAAAGGAGATGCCCAGTACGTTCTGCTTGTGGATGGTCTAAAACATAATTTTCTCAGTACAAGTCAAAAGTGTGACAGAGGCAGTGAAGAGGTGTTCACATCCAAAGAGTGTAAGGTAAATGTAAACTCAGGAAAAGTGGTGAATAAAGGCATAAGGACAATTAATGATGTTGATATTGAATCCTCCCCTGCAAGTAAAGAAGAAGACACAGATACAATAAAAGAATGTTCAGTTAGCATCTATCCCATGGAAGAAGTAGAAGAACAATCATGTCATAAGATGGAAGATGAAGTTTTGAAGGTTGAGAAGTCAAACACCCAAAGCAAGTTCTTAAACAACTCCATGACCCTGGATAAGATCTTGGATAGTCAGAGATCACTAAATGACAAATCTGGTATTGGATACAACAAGGAAGAAATCAATACTCCTAAGAAACTTGATACAGGTCCTTCGTCTGTGAAAAAGAAAAGCAGGTATGAGAGTGGTTGTAGCGGTTTTTTCTTGTGATTGAATATGGTCATAAAAGCCTTGGATTATATGAATCATGGAAGAAAAATGAAATTGCAGTAATAGAGATCGATGAGAATCAATGGGGAGATCCAAGGGTTGTTTGAAAGTACAAGCTACAATTACGCAGTGTGTCAGTAGGACGACAACATCTTCAACAACAACATTTTGTTTTTAAAAAATGATATACATGACATCCTGTAGAGATAACAAGAGGAAATACCTTGTCAAGGAAAGCTAACCTTTTAGGAACAAAGGGGGAAAATAGTCAGAAGCAGAGAGATAACAGTGACAGGGGAAGTCATCCAGTTATGACAAGAAAAGGTTGATGAAGGAGTCCCAGTAAGAGAGGTGAGAAATATTGAGTATTCTACAGAGGATACAACGGAAGTTGAAGATGAACAAGTCCAAGAATCAGAAGGAGAAGACTCTGGTTTAGATACAAATATTTTGCAGGACTCAAATAAGAAAATCCATCATGTCAGGGGGAGTTTGTGTTGGTTGAATATCTAATACCTCTTAAACATACTGCAACAACTCGGGGGGAGCATGTTTTCTTTGACATTGATGTCAAAGGGGGAGAAAAGGAGTGTTCCGAACCAGAAGCTACAGTTGGAGGTCCAAACAGATTAGTGCATTCGTTCAGGGTTGCCATCAATGCCAAAGGGGGAGATTGTTGGCATGTTTACAAGAAGAGAGTGCTTGTCATTGATGGAAAGAACAACAACAATGATGGCATGTCTACAGGCAAGAACAACAACAACGATAGCATGCTTACAGTTATTGATGGCAAGAACAACAACGATGAAGGTATGTGTACAGGAAAGAATAGTAGCGACGTTGGCAGGTTTATAGTTGGGAGACAATAATGGAAAACGGGCAGGCAAGGAAGATCAACAATGATGATGGCATGGAAATATTAGAAGCATAACAATGAAGAGAAAAAATGATCGTTGGATCCCATTCAAAATTCCCAATGACCGTCAAATATGAATCCAGACAGGAGGAGCGCAAAGATGGAGGACATATCTCGGGGGTTAGATCCGAGCGCAAGGTCTGACCATCGTTGGATCCAGGAGAACCTGCACGTTCTTTAAAGTGCTAGGAGAAGAGGGCTTACAAAATCCTGAAAGCAGGAGGACCATCCATCTTCGGGCAGGACACGTGGTCACAGATCAACATTTCCTTGACTGGAAAGTCAAAGGAAGGAGGTGCTCTAACCTCTTGAAATCGTGAAATGCGAAACCACGATTTAATTTGAGTCGTTGATCAAAGGGAGATCCTGGACCGTTGATCTGACTCCATTTCAGAGTTTCAGATACAGGGAGTTGGAGGTGTCAAGGATACTTAGGACAAGAATGATGAAATTGCGAAATGCGAAACGCCGAAATACCTTCAGATCATTTTGGGGTTCGCGACTTGGAGTCTCGAAACACTTCATCATAGAAATGTCGAAACGCTGAAATGCAAAACATTGAAATACCTTCAGAGCATTTCAGGGTTTGTGACTTGGAGTGTCGAAACACTTCATCATAGAAATGCTGAAACGTCGAAATGCGAAACGCCGAAATACCTTCAGATCATTTCGGGGTTCGTGACTTGGAGTGTCGAAACACTTCATCACAGAAATGCTGAAATGTTGAAATACCTTCAGATCATTTTGGAGTTTGTGACTTGGAGTGTCCAAAAACTTCATCACAGAAATGTCGAAACGCCGAAATGCGTTTTCGAATAAGGCTGTGGTCATAGCCAATGGTCACATTTGTGGAGGAAGGAGGAAGGATCTAGTGCAACCAAGCTCCATTTCGGTGATCGCGACTTGGAGTGTCGAGACATTTCATCATAGGAATGCCGAAATGCAAAATTGTGAAAGTGCTTTATGGATAAGCGCTTGGTCACCACCGGTGGTCACATCATTGAAGAGATGTAGAGAAGAGCTCAAAGAGACAAGCTCCATTTCGGAGTTTAGGACATGGAGAGTCGCGATGACTCTTCACAGAATCCCCAAAACGCAAAATGCGAAATGCGTATTCAGAATTGGCCCCTGGTCATAACCTATGGTCACATCGATGAAGGCTCAAGGGAGGAACTAGCATGAAGCTAATCTCCATTTCGGAGATTGCGACTTGGAGAGTCGAGATGCCTCACAACAGGAATTGTCGAAATGCGAATCGTGAAAGTGCCTTCTGAACAGGTGTGTGGTCACCGCCTAAGGCCACATGTGAAAGGAAAGGTGAAAGGTGCCAAAGGCATAAGGCTCAAGAGGTTCACAGTTAATTATTCAGTTACGATTCAGTTAGCATAACCGAATCATGGTTCTTGGACGATTGGCATTTCAGTTGCTGAAGCGTTGTTGTTCTAGGGTTTTGAGGGGTAACTGAAGTGGTAGCAGTGTATAAAAGAAACACGCAGTGACTGTGCGTGGTTAGTTGTTCTGAATGAAAAATGAGTTGAACTGTAAAGAAGGGAAAATTACAGTATGCTCAGTGTGGAACCAACAGTATACGCAGAGTGGGATAAAACTCAGAGATGAGTAACAGATGAGGAATAAATAAAAGTGAGATGCAGTTTTCTTTTTTAGGCTTGAGCAAGCGAAGCAGAGAAAAAGTGGAGTGGCAATGAATAACCCGATGAGAAGAATCATGGCATGGTGAAGAGCATGCAGAGGCACTGTGCATGGAGGATGAAGAAGGTGCATAGATAGTATAAATACAAAGAATAGAGAAGAGATGGAGGCTGATGTTAAGAGTGATTTAGGCATGTAGAAGGAGGCAGTGTGCAACAGTTGAAATACACAGAAGAGGAATGGTGCATTGAATGGACATGGCACACAGAGCATAAAAGGAAGAAGAACAGAAAGTGTAAGGCATGTGTGCAGGAAGACAATGAGGCAGACAGAGCAGGGCAGTGTAGCAGAACAATGATGAGACCGGTAAGCCATTGATGAACATTATATCCCTGTAATAAGTTTCAGTAGCAAAGATTGATATTTTAGGGTGGTAGGGAGGTGCTAGGGAGGAATGTTGTCCTCAAAGGTTCAAGTGGGTGCTTGAACATAGGGAGTTGTATCTTCCATCTGGTTGCAGCTAGAGAAACTAGGGTGGCAAGGTGGTGCAAGGGAGAATTGTTGTTCTCTGTTATACAGGCTGGTGCCTGTGTGACTGGAAGTTGGTGCTTCCATCCAGTTGGTGCTGGAACACTTAGGGAGTTGTTTCTTCCATCCAGTTGGTGCTGGAACACTTAGGGAGTTGTTGCTTCCTTCTAGTGGGTGCTATAGAAACTAGGGAGTTGGTGCTTCCTTCTAGTGGGTGCTAGAGAAACCAGGGAGTTGATGCTTCCTTCTAGTAGGTGCTAGAGAAAAAAGAGAGTTGGTGTTCTTAGCAAGTAGAATCTTGCAAAAAAGAGGTTGTAGCCTCATTATGAGTTGGTGCTCATAAGTATGATAGTGTATAGAATGTAAAGATTACTTATCATATAAAGAAGAAGAGGTTTTTACCCTTTATGGGTTTCCTTAGGAAATATCTGTCTCTGTGTATCTCATATGTGTGAATGATGTTGAATGTTCTATTGCTTACTTCACTGCATTATTGTGATCATCATTGAGAGTTATGTAATGGATTTAAAATGAGCATAATTGTTTAAGCTCGGTAACAACTAATTCACCCCCCCCCCCTCTCAGTGGTCCAACAATAATTTTTTGAATGATGTGGTTGTACTTTTAGATATATAGAGTGAAATTATTTTCCATGATTTGGCATCGAGATTGGAACTATAGGCAAGGATACCAAGCAATCAAGTCTTGAAACTAGATCTGAAGACAGAGTTCTCAGTGACAAAGTAACTGTAGAGATCCATATATAATTTTCCACAGAGGATCTGTGTTGATGAAACTAATGGGCCATAGGCCTGCCATTTATGGATCATAAGGTATTGGAGTAGGTTCATTAGAGACCTTGAATAAATTTCCATGGGAAAATTCTTGAAGAGGGATAAGAGACAAGAGTTGAGAGACTTCAACAGGTATATCCAAGAGGAAAGTTGGTATTGGAGGAAGAAAGTGGATGATCTAGAAAAATTACTTGACAAAACCATGACTCCTTCACCACCATGAGGGACAAATTATACATGAGTAGATTATAACTCTTACAAATGGAGGAGAAATTCACTAAGATAGATAATTGCCCAGAGGAAAGGTTCATCGAAGTGGTTGCTCAAATATACCATGATTAGACTCTAAAGGAAGAGGCCTTGAAGAAGCGACAAGCATATGTCTAAGAGACCAAGAAAGTTCCTTTTGTTTCAACTATGGAATCCAACAACATGACATAGTCAAGAATGGTAAAGTCACCTTCCAAGACCCTAAGTACTCAAGAGACCTCCAGTGACTTTAAAAATCACACTAGAGGCACTAGATCCAAGAACATGAGGAAAATGAGCTATGATGGCTAAGGGCTAGGTAAGGAAGGCCAAGGGATTCTAATCCTGTAGCTTAATAGAGGCCCAAGAATGAAGGCCTAGGATTCAAAGGACAAGAAGCCAACACAAGTTCAACTTATGCCACCTTCGTCAAGGCATGAGGAACCAAAAAAGAAGCCATTCCCGTTATCCCCTACCCTAGGGGTAACTAAGGAGATCATGTCTCGAGGCCCATAGGTCTATACATGGAGTACCGAGATCTGAATGACTTGAGCATGGCCCCAGAGGGCCCCTCTTTTCTTCAGTGTAACCCATTTATCAACAACAGCAATATCCATCCCACCAGCCTGGTCTTGAAGTAACAATAAGTATTTCTCCATGAGGTAATGAGTCTAAGTATCATGGTATGTGTCACTCTAATTATTGAAGCACTTGAATATGTTGCATTGAATTCTCCTTCATTTCATAATTTTTTCTTGGAAATTATGCTCTTCGACTTGTTGATACCTAGAAGGGTGACATAGTGCCCTAGTAAGTTGATCTCCCTTTAGGATGGGTTTTTATTGGGTAGGTCTATGAAAGTTCACCATCTATTCCTTCCATACTTACCACTTTCCATATTTATTCCTCTCATATCCCCTCACCTTTGTTTGAGCATTGGGCTTGGCCACACTAGGAAGGGTTGTACCTTGCTTTGTGGGAAGAAGGGGCTAAAGGCTCAAAGGATAAAAGTAGCTGGAAAGAGTTAAAATCCAAAGATGAAACTTTTGAGATGCTTCACCCAGGGATTCTTGAGAAAGAATTAAAAGGATTCTTAGTAAGAAAAGGGAACCTATAAGATAAATAAACACTCAAGGTATTAGTTGGTGGATAGGAGGTCTCATCACGAGCCGACATATTATGACCATGGGCATGTAGCGGTATGACACTACCACCTATATGGTCACCAAACCAGGGTAGTGGCTCATGATTGGATAGCCAAGAGAAATGGGGTCTCATCACGATCCAACCTTCTCATCTCTGTGAAATTCTTATGGATAACATTGTCACCTCTTGTCACCAAGCTAGGACAATGTCCCTAGACTCTTTCCTTAATTAAAAAAAGATCAAAAGATAATAAAGCTAAGAGTAAAATGCAATAAATGGGCTAGGAAACAATGACATCAATGACAAGGTGCATCACTCCCTCTACAAAGGCACCCATAGGTAAGACTTACATTTCTCGGTTATCACTGCATCCCATGCCCAAACACTTACCCCAAGCCACCTCATACACTTACATGACCTGGATTGTCTCTCGCCTGGAAAACACCCCAAACTTAAGGAGGATTAGTCCAGTAGGACACCCTGAGACCCTCTCCAAATTTGACTTGTTAAATTGCATAACCTCTTTGAGAATTTGTTTGGGTAAAGGGGGGTTTGATGCACATGTTTGGGTAATTTTATTATTGGATGTGATTTAAATGTTATGATCTTTGTGACTTATTGTTGGCACAGGGGAATACCCAGGGTTCAATGCTTGAACAATACACCAACAAAATCCTAACTATTGACCCTTCCAGCAAAACCTGTGAAGCAGGCGAAGTCTCACTCGAGGTAGAGGTAGGGGGGGTTACAGGACTCAGGTGTCCGTAACAACGCTGGGACAAAGATCTGTGATTATAACACTTCTACAGAGTACTTAGGAACAACATGCATCAACCTATTAGTCTTATTTACATTGTAGATCAAACCCTATATACAGATCGACACAGTAACAATTACAACATATACATCGCACTTAGCATCTAGCACATTCAACATGAATAAATCAGTAAGCATTCATAGATATATCTATCATACATAACATTCAATGCACTAAGAAGATCCTTAGGATAAACATCATAACACAAAGCAAACCATCAACACATGATATGTGTGGTTCACCCCAATGTGGGGCTATGTCCACCAAGTGCTTCTTCTTCTTTACTAGGTTTTAATCTCTTACATTCGTCTGCTCTTGTGCACTAAGCCACAAAGCCAAGCTACGCACCAGACAAGTGATCTGCACACTAAGAACCAGATCCACCTTCCCAAAATCAGGTCAAGGCATAGAGCCAACTCCTTTATTAGGCACAGAGCCTTACATACATGTTTTGTTGCACAAAGCAACTGAGAACTACTTGCCTCTTTCACTTAGCCAATTACATCTCTCCACTACATTACATTCTTTCTTATTTATACTTTTACATTTACAAAAAGGCTTAATCATGGGTAAACCCATGGGTCGACATCCCATAAAACCGAATACAAAAACCCTAATGAACACCTTCTTGGGTCCACAAAACAAGTGATATCCCGCGATCTCAGCTTTGCCTAGGTGCTCCATGTTCGATCACTGCGTCGAAGTCCAAAACATGGTCAAACCTAACCAATATTTCCTCAAAACTTGGTCGAGGGCCAATAGGCCCCCAACACTCACCTGTGACTCATCTCGAGTCACTCAGATTTGGGCAACGCTACTTCGAAGGCCTCGAGATTAGCTCGAGCCACCTCGACTTGCTTCTTTTCCTGAGCCTCCTGCCCAGTGAAATCCTGGATCATTTTCTCTGTAATGGGCCCTTCCAAGTGATGTTCCACTATCACAACCACTTGGTCTAGCTGTGAGCCTTGTCCTTCGATCTCTTCAAAAACCACGTAGGCTTCCTCCTGCACCGGTTATAATATCTGTGTGACTTCCATTACTCTGCCTTGGATGATAGTAATATGTTGTTGGGTCGCGCACTGTTCTTGCGATCTCTTCATTCTCTCAACTATCGTGAGTGACTTCATATGTGCTTGTACTATGAGTGCCTATTGTTGTGCCTCATGTAGCTGCGCTTCTAACTTCCTAAGCTCTAGATCTTCCGTGAGGCGTTCGTAGGTATGCGCGATCCTATCGCTCGATTGTTTGCATTCTGAGGTGAGTTTTTTCCATATGGATATCGGTGGCCACCCACCTTTTAAAGCTGGCTCAAAATAGTTTTATGGTAATTTTGGTAATTTAGTATTTTTAGCAGTTTTCACTTCTGGAGCCTTTTTGAGGGCCTAAACGATGTTTTTTGAGAAAACATGTTTACAATATGTACTTTCTCTCAATATTTCACCTAACATTAATCTCCTCTATCATACCTTTCCAACGGGCTATCATACGCCTAAAATGGAGATCGTATGCAAAAGTTACGACCCCGGGAAGTTGATGTACTAACTTACCCAAACGAGGCCCACATGACTTTTGGCGCTTAATCTCCTAGGGTTGGGTTTTTGGATGTCTAGGGTTTTTGACATTCCTTCTTATTGTAAAAATGCCTTCAGAGCCTCTTTGTAATCATATTCTTGCGAATAAGCGCTGCCATCACATCTCTTCTTAGAGATAAACCGCCACCATTCTAGCAAGCTTGTTTCCGCTGCCTTTTACACTTTCCAACTTATTTCTTTATTGAATAGAAAACCAATTTTACTGTATCTCTGTTATTTTGTGTGAAGAACATATTAATAATCTGTATTCATTTTGTTCTGCTCATAAAATTTGGATCAGTGGTATGAAAGCGGTCTGCTCCTTGTCGTCTTAATGCATGTCCCCAACGAGGTCAGAGTACAAAGAGCTGGGTCTCGAGCTTGTTTCTCTTGAGGAAAAAATCTCTCACATGCCCAAGCGACCTCTCATGGCAGGAGAAAATAAAGATGGCATGATAGGATATCCTTTCAAACTGTTGATTAAGGAATCCCTCATGCAACAGAGGAACGAGATGATGGATAGTTTCACGCAAATCCTTCGACGGCTACCAATAGGCGACGCATCTTCTTTGAATGGAGGAGCATATGCAAACGTTGTAGACAAGTGGTTGAATCTACTAGAAGGTTATTTTTATGTCCATAAATTTTTGAATAGAGAAAAGATTACTTTTGCACTCCTCAAAGTTGTTCCCCATGTCAAATATTGGTGGGAAACTTTATGTGAGCAAAAGGAAATAGAGGAACCCTCATTATTTTCAGTCATGGCCACCTGGGAATCCTTCAAGAATGCTATTACGAAAAAATACTACCCTGTCGGAAGTTATGGCGACCTGTATACCAAATGGACCACACTACAGCAAGAAAGAGACCAAGCAGTGCCAGATTTCACAAATATCTTCCATACCTTATGCACCAAGTTGGGTATCAAAGATTCAGAGCAACATTTGGTGCTCAAGTATCGCGGTGCTCTGCATAGATACATCTAGACCGAAATGGAATTTCTGGACATCTCATCCTTGGGCACGACCTACAGATATGCCATCAAAATCGAGTAGAAACTCAAACAAAAGACACGACTATTTGGTTCTGGGAACCCCTCACAACAAAAGCTAGGAAAGGGTGGCCCCAACCCGCAGAACAAAGGACAAAGCAAAGATGGAAAGTATTAGGACAATCAGTCCAAGTCACAAGCAAAGGACACCAGAAAGACAAAGAAAGACACTGGGAAGTGGTGCGACTTCCATAAGAGACCTTGGCATAACACTGTTGACTGCCGCTCAAAGCAATCACTGGTGTCTGAAGTGAAAGCCTCTAAATCAGATGTGGATTCTGACTCTGAGCCAGAACCAGAAAGGGGAAGACAGATCATTGACGCGAAACCTAGTGCCGCCGTTGCTACCACCAAGCTCTAGCCTGGTGAACCAGACGAGCCAGAAGAAGGAGAGCGCCTCTTCCATTCATAGATGTGGGTAAAAGGAACCACACTGCACTTCATCATTGATAGTGGTAGCCAAAAGAACCTCATCTCAGCAGAGGTCGTCAAGCGGCTGGCCCTGCCAACAATGTTGCACCCACAACCCTACACCATTAGATGGCTCCACCAAGGAAGCAATCTCCATGTCAGCCAACAGTGCTGACTGTCGTACAACATCAAGTCCTTCAAAGATGAGGTATTGTGTGATGTTCCTCCTCTCGAAGCTTGTGATGTTCTTTTGGGCCAACTTTGTTTATGGAAATGTCATGTTGTATATGAGTCTAGGCCTCATAGTGTTATTATTACTTTGAACAAGAAATTGTACAGGATACCCAAGGTAGTCCCACCTAGTGATATTTCCTTGATATTTGCTAAGCAATGCAGGAAGGTCATCTCTCAGATGGGGAAGTTTGTCTTCTTCATGACTCACTCTCAGAATAAGTGAAAGATCACAACCACATCTAGGGTGTTTGTGGCTGACCTCTCCACATAGTAGAAGCAAGTAGATAAGGTCATGGAAGAATACTTAGATATCTTCTCCTCACCTACAGGGGTACCTCTGCACTGCTAGGTCAAGCACCCCATTGATCTGACCCCCGACGCACTGCTGCCCAATGGTATAGGTTATCGCCGCTCTTTGTTAGAGAATGAGGAGATCAAGCGACAGATCCAAGAACTACTCCACAAGGGGCACATCCATCCTAGTTCATCACCTTGTGGGAGCCCGATCATGTTGGTACAGAAGAAAGATGGAACCTAGAGACTCTATATTGATTACTAGGCTCTAAATAAAATCACAGTCAGAAATCGGTACCCAATTCCCTGAATTGACAACCTCCTTGATCAACCCACAGGGGCCAAATACTTCAGTAAGATTGATGTGAAGTCTGGCTACCACCAGGTCTTGATAGAACAAAAAGATGTTTGGAAGACTGCCTTCAAGTCAAAGGAATGTCGTTTTGAATGGTTGGTCATGCCCTTTGGTTTGACAAATGCTCCAACCACTTTCATGAGGATGATGGATGATATCCTGTGACCATTCACCAATACTTTTGTAGTGGTGTATCTGGATGACATTTTAATTTACAGCAAGACTTGGGCCGAACACTTGCAGCATATTCAACAAGTTCTGCACACCCTATGGCAGCACAAGGTATACGTCAACTTGGAAAAATGATCCTTTGGCATGGATAGGGTTCATTACTTGGGCTACATCATTGATCCAATTCATCTGTGACTGGCCAGTCCCAACCACACTCACTGAGCTTCGAATCTTCTTGGGCCTTGCCAATTTCTACATTCTTGGGAAGGAGACAGTCATCCACACTGATCATAAGCCACTGCGGTTCATGCAGACACGGGGAAAATTGCAGAATGACTGCCATCAAAAGTGGTCCACATACTTGCAGCAATTCCACCTCAACATCAAGTATAAAACAGGAAGCACCAATCGAGTCGCTGATTACCTCAGAAGACCACCAGTTGCAGCACTCACCACGGTGCTAGACTCTTGCGGCCATGAGACCTTTGGATGGCCCCAAATCTATGAGACATACCCTCACTTTGCCACCACCTACCAAATGTTGGGTGCAAACGCAGTTGTCAATAATTTTCATCTTTAGGATGGGTTATTGTGTCATTTGGGCCATATCTGTGTTCCATCAAGTGAGTGAGCAAAGATGATCTGGGAAGCCCACTACAGTAAGGTGGCGAGACACTTCAGTGTCGAAAATATAGTGGATATGCTACAAAAAAAATTCTACTAGCCGAAACTTCGACAGGAGGTCATAAAGTATATTAGGTCCTGCACTACCTGCATTATTGCCAAATCGACCACTAATAAATAGGGTCTGTACACCCCTCTTCCTACTCCAGACAGGGCATGGGAATCCATATCAATGGACTACATGTTGGGCCTCCCATCCATCAAGTGGGGAAATGACTGTGTTTTTGTGGTTGTTGATCGCTTTTCTAAGATGGCAATTATGGTTACCTACAAGAAGAGCATCATAGCAGAGGCCACTACCAAGCTCTTCTTTGAATGATTATGGATACATTTTGGAATCCCACAAACCATTTTCTCAGATCAGGATAGTCGATTTCTCAGCACATTCTAGTCGAGCCTCTGGTCATTGCTGGACACCAAGATCACCAAATCCACGGTCTTCCACCCCCAGACAGATGGCCAAACTGAGGTTGTAAATCGAATGATTGTGAATATCCTTCACATGTATAATTCAAATCACCCCTACACATGGGATGAGAGCCTTCCCTATGTCCAACATAGCTACAAATGAGCCCTGCATAGCTTAACCAGGAACATCCCCTTTCAGGTGGAGTTGGGATTCCAGCCATTGGGTCCCATATATGTTGCACTTCCCCTTGTGGTCACCTTGACCGACTCATATCCTGCTCCAACTGAAGCTGACAAAGCCACCCAGTTCATTGAGTATATCCAACACATGCGCCAACAGGTTCAGGATATCCTACAAAAGTCCAATGACAAGTACAAACATCGCCACGATCAACATTGGGTGCCACATAAGTTTCAAGTGGGCGACAAAGTTTGGTTGCACATGCAGACAGAAAGCCTTACAGGAACCCATTGGAATCTTCGTCCACTCCATTATGGGTTGTACACTATCACCAAGGCCATGGGGGATAATTCTTTTGAGCTCAACATTCCTCCTTTCCTTGGCCTGCACCCAGTGTTCAATGTGGATCTCCTTCGCCCTTATTTTCCACCACTATTGGACACCTCAGAAGTAGCAGAACAGTTGACACCAACAGAACTCAACCTCCACTGCATACAAAAGGAATCCAATGATCATATTTTGGACACGCAGATCAAGGTCACTTGACAACAAAGGATCCATCTTTATCGAGTCGTCAAAGCAGGGCAACTCCTGCTCCAAGGCAAGTGGCTCACCTGGGGCCAAATTCAACAGAAATTTCCTCATCTGATGGGGGACCCCAATGCAATGGGGATCATTGCTTTGTAAGGAGGGAGTATTGATCCAAATGGATATCGGTGGCCACCCACATTTTCCAACTAGCTCAAAACAATTTTCTGACAATTTTAGTAATTTACTATTTTTAGTAGTTTTCACTTTCGGAGCCTTTTTTAGGGCCTAAACGATGTTTTTTGGGAAAATAGGTCTGCAATATGTAGGTATCTTTTATATCGCACCTAAAATGAATCTCCTCGATGATACCTTTCCAACGGGCTATCATGCGCCTAAAACAGAGATCGTATGCAAAAGTTACGACACCGGGAAGTTGATGTACTAACTTACCCAAACGGGGCCCACATGACTTTTGGTGCTTCATCTCCTAGGGTTAGGTTTTTTTATGTCTAGGGGTTTTAACATTCCTGCTTATTGTAAAAATTCCTTCAGAGGCTCATTGTAATCATCTTCTTACGAATGAGCATTGTCGTCACAACTCTTCTCGGAAATAAGCCACCACCATTCCAACGAGCTTGTTTCTGTTGCATCTTACAGTTTCCAGCTTATTTCTTTATTGAATAGAAAACCAGTTTTAATGTATCTTTGTTATTTTTTGTTAAGCACCTATTAATAATCTGTATTCATTTCATTCTGCTCATAAAATATAGATCAGAGGTCCCCGATCCTTCCAACTGCGCTCTTAGCGGCTTCCTCCCTTTGGTCACGCACCTCCCGCAGAGTGCTTGGTATTGCTTGGATCTCCAACTCCGTTACCCTTTATTGAAGTTGTTGGATGGCCTCAACAAGATTTATCACTTGAACCTTGACTGCCTCATGTTCCTCGTGTGCCAAGCCTGACACAAAGCAAAGTGCTCTGATCACCACTTCTTTGACTACAGTCTGATCTACGAGTAGCTGGTCCTTTTCTCTCTGTATATTCTCTTTGTCTTCCTCGAGCATCACCCAAAACTCATCCTTATCATTTTCATAAGCGGTTACACAGTGCCACACAACTCGTAGTTTCTCTAAGACTTCCTCTTTCTCTTTCTTTAGGGATTTTGTAGCCTTTTCCTTCTCCTCTTCGACTCGCTGAAGTTGAGCCTCTGTTGCATCTACAAGTCTTTGAAGTTGGGTTGGCTCATCCCCAAACTCGGCAATCTCCGACGAGGAAGGCGCAATAGCCACTGCACAGATAACTTGAATAACTCACTGTATCTCCTTCAACTCCTTCTCGACCTTTACATACAACTCTTCCTGCTTTGCTCCATATCTTTGCAAGATATCTTTGGATACATTCTCCATCGCTCCATGGACCAAGCCGATAGCATCCTCAGTGAACATAGCCTCTAGTTGGGGCTTACTGGCGCGGGTCTTCTTTCTTGCTAAAGGTTTTTGTGGAGAAACCTTCCTCTTCTTTGGTGTTTCTGTCTCGGTAGGGGGATCCTTCGGCGATGTAGCTTCACCTTCT
Source organism: Picea engelmannii (assembly GCA_009831015.1). Lineage (NCBI taxonomy): Eukaryota > Viridiplantae > Streptophyta > Pinopsida > Pinales > Pinaceae > Picea > Picea engelmannii. The sequence goes on from ML785809.1 coordinate 559,405, forward strand.
CCTTGCTTTTCTCCTTCTTCCCCTCCTACTTCTTAATTTACTTTGTCTCCTCCTCCTCTTACGGGTGATCCAGGCCCACTTTCTTCTGAGGCGTTGTCCTCCTCATCAGTCCCTATGTTATGAAATTCCTACTTTTTCTTTTTCTTATTTACACTTGTCTGTCCTGCATCCTCAAATCGGGTGACCAAGGGGCTTCCTATGATGTCAAGGTCGAAGAGTTTTGCATCATCAATAGGTGTCTGGAATTCCTCCAACCATTCCTTCATGATTTGTTCCATATCTTCATATGTCGACTTGTAATAGGACTATAATTCTTCCTTGATCTCATCCCTACGTGAAATGATATAAATAAAATGTCGATTAGCGTGGAACTTAGCTAGTGGTCTGTACTAGTGCAAGGTACATGGTGTCATGCGTGGGAATGACTCAATGGAAACCTTCAGTTGCTGATAGTAGGCATGGAAGACTATGTTTGACTGCCATTGCTTCGACATGTAATTAGTATACCATAAGGTTGAGAACTTCGCAGCCAACAACTCCAAAGGTTCAATCTCCAGGAAGGTAGCTCCTTTCGGCATTTTCCAAGCGGCAAATGCAATCAACACAAGAAGCCAACTGAAGTGGAACTCATATCCTTGATCATGCACTTCGCGACAGTATTTCTCAAGCTCATTATCAAGGTAACTTGCCCAATTCATCTGCATCCCCTCCATGCATTTCCTTGCGAGGTCCACCATGAACCCGATGACCTGTGTGGGGTGATTCTTTCTTACAAGCTTTCCAACTATGAGTTGGCAAGTGAGGCACATTGTGCCATCCTGGATAGAGGCTACCTTATAGCCTTGCTTTTCCTTCTCCACTTCTTCGTATGCCTCCTTGATGCCCTATTCCAGGGAGAGATATGAGGTCTTCCTTGGGTAGAACCGCCGAGGGTCAGGTCCCTACATTCTCAATCCTATAATCCGGTGGATCAGTGTCGAATCCACAGTAATCCGCATGTCGAGCCACAGGTATCCACCATGATAGCACGACAAGAGGAGTTTAATGCAAGTGTTAACCTCCTGATTTCGACCAAAATGAGGAATATTCATTACATTCAGTATCGTGGATTGCACCAGCTCCTTAATCCATGGCTGGGAGACTATGTAAGGCTTCTTCCTAGTCGTCTTCATAAAATATCTATGGGGCGTGAGAATGACATGGTTATTTCTGTCTCCAAGGTTAAAGTCATTGTTCTTCAGTGCTGGGATCTGTCCTAACTAAGTTCCCACTGTTGTTCCTGAGTCTGTACTAAGGCTTAAAGTACAGTGTCAAGGCATCCGAAAATATGATAATAGTTGATAGAGGATTTCGCTAACCTTGGTGTGGGAAGCTAATGAAGATTCCTGCGTTCACGTTGTCTGGCTTCCAACTGTTCTTGGGTTACAATGTCTTGTTCAATGGTCATCCATGAACGTTCTAATTCTTCTCGGGTATCAGCAGTTTGAAGAGTCGTATTGAGAAGATTTAACGCTATATTAGTTTGATCGGATATCCCGAGTTGAATATTAGGTTGAATTACTCTGGATAAAGTCATTGAGGAACAGTTAAACTATGGAAATGATTTAGAGAGAAATTTTTATAGCTGATTCCATTCGGTCGAACATAAGAGAAAACTTTGTGTGAAGAACGAAATAGGACTACAAACGCCAGGCCCTTTCCTGTAACTGTATGGTTTTTTGTAAAGTATGAAACAAACGAAGAATACTAGTTGTAAGTTACATGAA
>ML785810.1:163838-178971 GCA_009831015.1 Picea engelmannii
ATGGTCAAGTGGGCTAATGTAAGATCCAAGCAGTTGTCAGAGATAAAAGGAATCAGATGCATATATCTAAAGGTTATAATGATCAAAAGTGACACATACCATGATACCTGGACCAATTACCTCATGGAGCAAGAGCCTTCTCTAATACAAGACCAAGCCGAAGGTGATGGATGTTGTTGTGCTGACAAGACGAGTCTGATGAAAGAAGAAAAGGATGGGCCCTCCAGGGCCATGCTCAGGTCAATCCTACTCTCGGTACTCCATGTCTGGGACCTGTGGGCCTCGAGACATGATCTCCTAGTTATCCCTAAAAATCAGGGATAACAGGATCCAAACACTCTCAAACCTCTTTTAAACTGAAACCCTAGCTACACTAACCCTAACCTACTAACCCTAGAATGTTGACGTCACCCTTGGTTATTTCATCTTGATGCAACAACGTTTCATTTTATAAGCAATTGAATGGTGGTTAAGAGCATTTATTGGATTGAGTGTTGATTTCTTACATCGAATGCTATATCGTTCCAGTATTTATTGACAAGTAACATATTTATCATTGCCATTGATTTCATCAATATTTACTGTCAAATTGCTTGCATTAAATATCAGATAGTCACTTACATATGAAGTACTGACCCCATTGAATATAGTTTGCATATATCTTTCTTGTTGTTGTCTTGTTCCAGGAAGGTACATATTCTTTGGGGGTTACTTCGAATTGGCCTTTGGTCGGACTATCTTTTTGGGTGGTGATCTGTGAAGGGGGAACTATCTTACTTCTTTTGAACCTTTGCCTCTTCAAAGCCATAGGTCACCGGGGACGTCTCCCCTAGGCCTAACCTCCCTAAATAGAAAGAACCTCCCCATTGTGGTGACATTGGGTGGGGAAGGTTCTCGTTTCGCCAGTTTGACCTACTATCCGCTAGCCTCTCTCCCGTCTACAAACTGTGCGATAACAATAGCCAATAAAGATAATTGGAAGTAGTAACCAAGAAGTATCCCTGCCCAAGAACAAAACAACAAAGAAACTATGCATATGCAAGCTTACTTGTTGATTAGTACTTCATATAATAAATGACCTTTCTGATAATAAGCAATTGAGCAAAAATATTGACGAAGTAAATCAATGTTTGTACAATAGTAATGATTACAATATCACTTCTCAATAAATTCTAAAGAAACGTTGGCATTCAATGTAACAATATCAACACTTTATAAACAATGCCTTAACCAATTATTCAATTTCTTTAAAGGTAAAACGAATGTTGCACAAAGGTGTTTATAGCATAAAAGATGACGACAACGCTAGGGTTAGTAAAATTAGTCTAGGCTAGGGTTAGAAAGTTAGTAATTGTTCAAAGTGTTTGGTTGTTTGTATGATCAAGGGTACTCAAACAATGGAGATCTTAGATCAGTGCCTTATTGGGGCAAAATGGAGTCAAAGAAGGGCTACAAATGTTGAAGGGCCATGATAATAACAGGGCTAGAGACAAGAGGTTTTGATGTTGAAGTGTTGTTATAGGAAGGCTTCAACAAGTCAATCCCTAGGGGAGACGACTCACTATGGTGTAGATGACCTAGGCCCTAGTGCGTCTTCCTCCTTCTCTAGCTCAAAAGACAAAATTATACGGCTAGCTTGAGCAAGAAATGATATGGCTGAAGACAAGAGAGTTAAATGTTGAGGTGTTGCTAAAGCAAGGCCTCAACAATGAAACCCTAGGGGAGAAAGGCTCACTATGGTATAGAAACCCTAGGCCTTGGTGATTCCTCCTCCTTCTTCAGCTCATTGACAAGAACAAAACGGCTAGCTTGAAAAATGGTTGATAAAGTCTAAGACAGAAGGGTTTGTGAGTGATGTGTTGCTAAAGCAAGGCTTCACTAGACAAACCCTAGGGGAAAACGGCTCACCAAGGTGTAGAAACCCTAGGCCTTGGTGCATTTTTCTCCTTCTTAGCTCAACAACAAGGATAAAACGGCTAGGATAGAAGAAGAGGATAGAGTGTTGATATGGCAAGGCTCTATCTTACTTCATCAAATCAAAAGGGTCAAACTCTTAGTAGGGACATGAGACAAGGACCTTAGCATGTGCTTGTCACCTACGGTTTAATTCAACAAATTAATATAACAAATGCAAGTAAACGACACTACAACCATTCGATCAAGATTTTTTGCAGAAATTCACTTATATTCAACCAAGAAATTGCATAGCCATACCCTAGTTGTAAACCTTCCACCAAGAGAAATGCCAAAAATTGCCAAAACAAGCTTCCTTCAACAAGTGCGCCTTAGTATTTCAGCCAAAACCCTAGAATAGGGCGCAAATTTCATACCTCACCAAGTGGTGAGTGAAAGATGATCTCAAATATGAAGGTAAAAACCCTCAATATATAGCATACCAATGACCTAAATTACATTTTAGGTCATTAAAAGGCAGACAAGGCCAAAATACCAAAATCATATTGTTTTACATTAAATGTTTAAAATTAAACCCTAATCAAGAAAAAGTAAGACGTCGTCCACTTTCTAGGGTGACGTTAGCCCTTTCTAAGGCAAATGCAGCCTCCTAGAGAAAAACGTTAGCCCTCCTTGGGCTTCTCCAAGCTACCACACTTGCCAAAACTGCCATAGTTGCCTCCCAAAACGTCCATACTGTTGGGTGACGTCATGGGCATCCTAGGAGACGTCCTGGGCCTTCCGAGGCCAACGTTCTTGTGGAGAAGGCTCAACCCCCTTAGGTAAGGCTCTGTCGAGGTGCCCCTGTGGAATGTCCTCCCCTTCTCCCGTGCAAACCCCTCTGTCATGTCTCTGCCCCTTGCTGGGGTCTCATCATCCATCTGGTGGGCTCTTCAGCCCCATGGAGATCCGAACTAATCATATCCCCTTGTGTACCTGTCTAATGTGGTACCTGTCCGTCGGGCATGATCCTGCACATCAACAGTTATGCCCTCCAGGGGCTCATAAGTCACAGGGATCATAGCAATGTCAATCACATCTTATCATCAATATTATTAAACATGTGCAGAAAACCCCGTTTACTCCAGTCAAGTGCTCAAAGACATTATACAAATCTGCAATACAAGTTTGGGGAAAGTGACAGGGCGTCCTATTGGGCTAGTGTCCACTGGAAAAGGGATGTTTTCGGAAGAGATTACATCCAAGTCATGTAAATGGGTGAGGTGGACAAGGGATGTCCTGACAAGGGGTGCAATGAAAGAAGGGAAATGCAGGGCTTACCTATGGGTGCCTTTCTAGAAGTCGAGTTGCACCTGTCCTGGATGTTAATTTTTCCAAGCCCATTCATGCCTTTTATTCTTTATTTCTTTATTTCTTTTTCTTTTAAGAGGCTAATCAGGGGACACTGCCCTGGCGTGGTGACCAGTGGTGGCAGTGTTACCCACAAGTACTTTCACAGAAATGAGAAGGTTGGCTCGTGATGAGACCCCCTATCCTCTGACTAGGTCTTGTTTTATTATTTTTATTGGGTCCCTCTTGTTTCTTGTTGAGAAGCTTTTTACCGCTTTCTCGGGGATCCCTAGGCGAAGCATCTCGAGGTTTATTTTTAGGCTTTTATCTTTTGCCAGCTTGCTTTTACCTTCTGGGCCTTTAGCCCCTTCTTCCCACAAGGCAAGGTGCAACCCTTAAATGATTGGCCAACCCAATGCCCAGACAAATGTAATGGGATAGGTGAACGGGAAACAAGATGAAAAGGTGGTGATATGATGGGACCGGACGATGACTTTTCAAAAATCCCCCCAATGGCAAACCAAAACCTATGGGCATAGGCTTACTAAGGCATCCTATCATTCACCCCAGACATGGTCAAGTGGACAAGTATAAGATCCAAGCATTTGTTAGAAACAAAAGGTATTAAATGCACATATTCAAAGGTTTTGAGGATCTGAGTGACACATACCATGATACCAGACTCATTACCTCATGGAGCAAGAACCATCTCTGATACATGACCAAGCCGAAGGTGATGGATGTTGTTGTTGTTGACAAAGTGGAGGTGCTGGAAGGGAGAAAAGATGTGCCCTCTAGGGCCATGCTCAAGTCGATCTAGCTCTCGGTACTCCATGTCTAGGACCTGTGGGCCTCGAGACATAATCTCCTAGTTATCTCTAAAAGTGGGGGATAACAGGCAGCGGATGAGATACATTGTGAGGTTAATCTCATTTCTCAGGAGATGTGTATCAGAGATGAGAGAGAGGTAGTTGGTTTTAAGGAGGTTTGTTCACATGGGTCACCTATTGAGATGGATCTCATTTCTCAGGAGGTGTTTTTGAGTGATGTTGGGTAGAATGGTACAACAGATGTTGGAGCGTACTCTGATGAGGATTCCACAGTTGACCTTGGTAGCAAGAGTCACGAGGTAGCACTTCAACATGATGTGGATGTTTGTTTGTGTGAGTCACACCATTTGACAGGGCAACTGAAGGTTCGCGAGGGCATGATTATGGCAGCCATGAGACACCTTGATGACACACATACATTGGTGGCGGATTTTTGTTGGAGGGACATTATGGTGCAGGACATCTTGGGAAGAGATCTTTCCCTTGCGTATTTCATTACACTCAAGGAGGCCATGGTAGTGACTAGATCTAACTACCTACACCTTCTCGCAGATAGGGATTATCTTCTTGCAGCTGAGGAGCCTGAACCCAAACAAGATGATGAAGTGTCAGAGTGCCCTCCACCTGATGAAGCAGTCCACAAGCCTTTTCCACCTGCACAACAATAAGACGATGAGGTTAGTTGCTTCCCTTTTCAGGATTTTGATGATACCTTGTTCCTTGATTTGAAGAGTGAAGGAGAAATGGAATCCCCGAACAAAGCAGATTTTCCTTGCTGCACAATTGAAGATGAAGGGGCAACTCATGAGGATAAGACAGTGATGCATGTTGAAAATACCCAAGTCCTCGAAGCTCCTGCACAAGAAGAAACAAGCATTGTAAGTCACCCTCCTATCCATGATTCTGATGATTCTCTATTTTATCACTTAGGAAAAGAGGAGGAGATGAGTGATCCTTTGAATGTTTTGAGTTTTCCATGTTATGATGTTGATATTGACACAGTTGATATCAATGAGTTCATACATATTGGAAGATGTAAATGGGATATAGTTGGTTTTGATATGGATCCCATTTATGACATTGAGGGTCATTCCCAAAAGTTGCCTTTGCATTTATCACATGAAGTTACTAATAATTTTGACATTTGGCAACGAGAACCTGACCTTATTCAAACACCCAAGGATGACTTGATGCTATGCTTTCCTAATGCTTTTCAGTCATACCTTGAGGACTTTAATGATTGCTCCTCTGAGCATTTGGATTTATTCTATGAAGATGACTATCAACCACCGTTGTGCTCAAGTTTTGATAGGAGTAAGAACATTGTTTGCCTAAAGAAAGATTCTCATGACATTTTTCTCCAGCCACCTCTTATTACCTTACCTTGTTGTATCATTAAAGGTGTAGTTGGGAATTATATCTTTTGTATTGATTTTCCTCTGAAGCAAACCCGAGAATCCAAGGGTTGGTTGAAAACTACAGATTTGAGTCTATCATCTCAATTTTTCAACTTTCCCTTGAGAGTTTGCCAGTCATCTGCTAGATCTTTGTCGATCCCTTCCCGAGATTCAGAGTGTAAAGACATCCAAGGTAGCCAATTTGTCGACCTTTTGAGTCAGTGTTATGAACCTTGGACTTTTCATGATCCCTTCCTGAAGTGGATTGAGTACTTTCCTCGAAGATTGACTTGGCACGATTTTATCCCTCCCACCCACCTCCATGAGTTAGACTTTGTGATTTTCGATGATATGATATATGTTCTAACCCATGTCATTTTTGTGCTTGACTTATCACCATTTTGGTTTATGATGAAGCACAAAGGCAGGTATCGTGAGACGTTGTTGGATTGGCTTCACTGGTCGTTTGACTACACCCAACATCCAGCCAACAGGTAAGTATAGGTAAGTAGTTTTCTTTACATTCACACTTATGATTGCTTTATTTCAATCTTATATATATATATATATATATATATATATATATATATATGCTGGGGTGGTATCACCACCCCAATCGGTTACTAATAGTTGCTATTGAGATCAAGCCGGTAAACAGGTTATGCCAGAGATGCTAAGATTCGCATGCACTCTACGGTGAGCACATGTCCCCGAGTTGGAGCCAGATGTTATCCCCCACTTTTAGGGATAACTAGGAGATCATGTCTCGAGGCCCACAAGTCCTAGACATGGAGTGCCGAGAGTCGGATCGACTTTAGCATGGCCCTGGAGAGCCCATCTTTTCTCCCTTTCAACACCTCTACCTTGCCAGCAGCAGCAACATCCATCACCATCGGCTTGGTCTTGTGTGAGAGATGGTTCTTGCTCCATGAGGTAATGAGTCCGAGTATCATGGTATGTGTCACTCTAATCCTCAAAACCTTTGAATATGTGCATTTAATTCCTTTTGTTTCTAACAAATGCTTGGATCTTATACTTGCTCACTTGACCATGTCTGGGGGGAATGACAGGACGCCCTAGTAAGCCTGTGTCCATAGGTTTTGGTTTGCCACTGGGGGGATTTCTGAAAAGCCATCGTCTTCTCCCGTCATAGCACCACTTTTTCATCTTGCTTCCCGCTCATCTATCCCATTACACTTGTTTGGGCACTGGGTTGACCTATCATTTGAGGATTGCACCTTACCTCGTGGGAAGAAGGGGCTAAAGGCCCAGAAGGTAAAAGCAAGTTGGCAAAAGACAAAAGCCTAAAAATAAAACCTCAGGATGCCTCGCCCAGGGATCCCCGAGAAAGCAGTAAAAGGCTTCTCAGCAAGAAACAAGAGAGACCCAATAAAAATAATAAAACGAGACCTAGTCAGAGGATAGGGTGTCTCATCACGAGCCAGCCTATTAGGTCCATGGGTATCTAGCAGTATGACATTACCACCAGTTGGTTACCACGCCAGGGTAGTGACTCTTGGTTGCATGGCCAAGAGAAAGGGGGTCTCATCACAAGCCAGCCTTCTCATTTCTGTGAAAGTACTTGTGAGTAACGCTGCCACCATTGGTCACCACACCAGGGAAGTGTCCCCTGATTAGCTTCTTGAAGAAAAAGCAATAAGAATAAAGAATAAAAGGCATGAATTGGGCTTGGAAAAAATTACATCCAGGATAGGTGCAGCTCGCCTTCCACAAAGGCACCCACAGGTAAAACTTTGCATTTTCCTTCTCCCACTGCACCCTTTGTCAGGACATCCCTTATCCACATCACCCACTTACATGGCTTAGATGAAATCTTATCCGGAAACTTTCCTTTTCCAGTGGACACTAGCCCAATAGGGCACCCTGTCACTTTCCCCAAACTTGTATTACAGGCTTGTATAATGTCTTTGAGCTTTTAACTGGGATAATAGGGGTTTTATGCACATGTCTGATAATATTGATGATGAGATGTGATTGACATTGCTATGATCCCTATGACTTATGAGCCCATGGAGGGCATAGTTGTTGATGTGCAGGATCATGCCCGACGAACAAGTACCACGTTGGACACGTACACATGGGGAGATGATCAGTTTGGACCTCCATGGGGCTGAAGAGCCCACCCAATGGATGTTGAGACCCCAGCAGGGGGCAGAGACAAGACATAGTGGTTTTCACAGGAGAGAAGGAGGATGTCTTGCAGAGGCACCCCAGCAGAGCTTGACCTAGGGGGGTTGTGCCCTTTTCAGTGGAACGTTGGCCTTGGAAGGCCCAGGACGTCACCCTTCATGACCATGACGTCACCTAGCAGCATGGACGTTTTGGGAGACAGCTGGGGCAGTTTTGGCACGTGTGGCAGATTGGAGAAGCCCAAGGAGGGCTAACGTTTTTCTCGAGGATGCTGCATTTGCCCTAGAAGGGGCTAACGTCACCCTAAAAGGGGCATGACATCTCTCTATTGCTTGATTAGGGTTTAATTTTAAGCATTTAATGTAAAACAATATGATTTTAGTATTTTGGCCTTGTCGGCCTTTTTCATGACCTAAAAGTGAAATTAGGTCATGGTATTGTATAAATTGAGGGTTTTAACCTTCTTTTTTTCATCATCTTTCACTCACCACTTGGTGAGGTCTGAAATTTGCACCCTCTTTTAGGGTTTTGGCTGAAATTTTGAGGCGCACTTGTTGAAGGAGACTTTTTATTGCCATTTTGGCATTTCTCTTGGTGGAAGGTGTTATAACTAGGGTTTGCTACTTGATTTCTTGGTTGAATGTAAGTAAATTTATGCAAAACTTCTTAAATGAATGGTTGTAGTATTGTTGTTCTTTCATTTATGGTTATAATTTGTTGAATTAAACCCTAGGGGACAAGCACACATAGAAGGTCCCTGTCTCATGTCCCCATCAAGGTTTTAGCCATTTTATTTGCTGAAGTGAGATAGAGCCTTGCCTTAGCAACACTCTACTCTTTCTAGCCCTTGTAGAAGAAGATTGAGCCTTGCCATAGCAACACTCAAATCTATCTTCTCCCATGCTAGCCGTTTTTCTTATTTAAAGCTGAGAAGGAGAAAACACATCAAGGCCTAGTTCCCCTACACCTTGGTGAGCCGATTTTCCCTAGGGTTTGCCTGGTAAAGCCTTGCTATAGCAACACGTTACCTTGCAAACCTTCTTGTCTTAGTTTTATGCAATCTTTTGAGCTAGTTGTTTTTCCATTGAGTTAAATAAGGAGGAGAGAGCACTGAGGCCTAGTTCCCCTACACCAAAGTGAGCCTCTCTCCCCTAGGGTTTCATCCCTGAGGCCTTGCCATAGAAACACCTCAAGGTTTAACCTTCTTGTCCTTAGTCTTACTATTATCACTTGATCCTTCAACTCTTGTGTCCTCCTTTTGATTCCATATGCCCTAGGAACGCACTGATCTAAGGCCTAGTGTGATCTCAAAACAACTTCTAATACTTTGAACAAACCCTAACTTTACTAACCCTAGCCTAAGACTAATCTTCTAACCCTATTTGTTGCCGTCATCTTTTGCTATAAACATCATTGTGCAGCTAATGTTTTACTTTTAAGCAATTGAATGGTTATTTAAGGCATTACCTAATGAAGTGTTAATTTGTTACATTGAATGCCAAGTTTCTTTAGCATTTATTGAAGAAGTGATATTATAAATTGTCACTATTGTACAAACACTGACTTCATCAATATTTTATTGCTCAATTGCTTATTATCAGATAGTCATTGATTATATGAAATACTAACCAAGCGAGTAAGCTTGCATATATATATCTCTTGTTGCTTTGTCTCGGGCAGGTACATCTCTATTTTGGTTATACTTCTCTTTATTGGTTGGTTAGCCAGACTATCTACTCGGTGGTGACTTGAGAGGGGGAATTTATCTTTTAGCCTTCAATCCTTTGCCTTCTCAAAACCCTAGGTCACCGAGGACATCTCCCCTGAGCCTTACCTCCCTAAACAGAAAGAGGTGACATTGGGTGGGATTGGTTCAGTTATGCCATTTTGACCTCTTTTCATCCATCTATCATCCTAACTACAAACTGTGTGATAACAAAATGCAATGACTAGGCCTCCATACAAATGTGCAAGTACAATGATGCCAAGATAACTCATGTGAGGCAAGGTGCAAGCATCGTCATCAAGCAAGTTGATCCATCTTGAAAAGGCATGCAAATGTGAAGAGTACCAATAGGTAGGTCACCCATCAATGACATATCATAGCCCCAAAGAACATGTTACCACTATCCATATGAGCATCAAGTGAAATTATGAAGAGATAACTATGGGTCAAGACAAGCCACCAAACCAATGTGCAACATCCCATGCAACACCATGATGAAGCAAGGTGACCCATAACCATAAATCTATCTAACTAAAATGCACCATCTCAAGCAAAAATAAAAGGGGTACACCTCAGGTCCATCATCATCCAAATATGTCATCTAGTCATGTGATGAAAATCACAAATTTACCTCTCATGCAATATGAGGGGTAACACATCAAATTCACAAATCCAAGTCTACTGTTGATCCATAAAATTACCGAATGATCATTGTAAGACATACATTCTCTAACCACTATGTTGCTACCCTTCACTTACAGTCATCAAAGGAGCTTGAAAGGAGAGATCTCTAGGCTAGAGGACGGGCAGGTTTCCAGCCAAAGCACCAGACCGTTGATCATATCCTCACTCTTCAAGCCATCATTGATGAGGCAAGACATTTCTTTTCGAAAGTCATATGTTGTTTTGTCAACTTTCAAAAGGCATTTGAATCAATCTTGAAGGAGGCCTTGTTCTAAAGGCTTAGAGACATTGGCATCTCAGGGACCCTTGTCACAACTATTATGCATCTCTGTGAGTCTGGCCTTGGTTTCCTTCGCGTAGCACATGGAGTGTCATATTTTATCAAGAGCACCATTAGGGTGAAGCAAGGGTGCCCTCTTTCCCTTACATTGTTTGGGATCTACGTAGATGAGTCAAAGTCTTTCTTTCATGAGCATATTCAACCCGACAATGGTTTCCTTCTCCCACGAGTCTTGATCTCCATCATCCTCTTTGCAGATGACATGGTTCTACTAGCCTCCACCCCTGAGGGTTTACAAAAACAATTGGATGCCTTGTCTAGCTTCTATGAGCCTCGACAGTTGATGGTCAACCTGAGTAAAATCAAGGTTATGATCTTCAACAAGTCAAAGAATGTCCTCTCAAACTTCCACTTTTACTTTCAGGGGGTGGAGATCAAGCTCACCACAACATACACATACTTGGGAGTTCAGTTCTTTAAGGCCTAGATTTGATTTGAGGAAAGACATCCAACCCTAGATCAACAAGGGCTATGACTCCCTTTCTCTTGTCAAAAGATGTTTTCAAAACCATTTTTGGAACATATCCTCCAAGATGGATCTCATGGACAACATTATCAGGCCCATGGTTCTTCACAGCTCAGACATTTGGGGTCTAGTTTGCTAGAGTCAAACTGGGCCATGACAGAGAGAGTTTGGGTCCTCATGTTTCATCGCATTATCGGAAGAAAGAGGACAATTCCCTAGCACACTGTTCACATAGAGTTCGCAGGCCACCCCTTAGGATTGAAACCATTTTTTACTAGTCTCACTTTTGCATAGTGTTCAGAGCTTGTTGACTCGACCACCAATAGAGATCGTTATCCTTATCTTGCATACTGGTCCTTAGAGGCCATGAATAGAATTTGGACCTGCTACAGAAGGAAAAGTTGATGTACACCACGAGATCTTCCTAGTCATGAAATTTCAAACCAATCAAACAATTTGATTCTGACACATTTCCCAAGGTCGTATAAAAGTGCCACACAAAGGAAAATTTTGCCTCTATCATAGAAGGAAAAGTTGATGCACACCATAAGATATTTTGTTTGGTAAAATTTCAAGTCAAACAGACAACTTTGCTTATGGCATGTTTCCCAAGGTCATACAAAAGTGTCATACGAAAACAAATTTAGGTTCTACTATAGAAGTACAGAATGATCTACACAATGAGATCTTTTGACTAGGAATTTTTAGATGATAAGGAGGGTGGGTTTGACACGCTTTTTGAAAATTGATTCTAGGTACGTTGTAAATGTTGAATTTTTAATGCTTAGCTCAAGCACATGTAGTTTCTTTTCAATTTAACATGAACTTGAACCATAAACAATGCAGCAATACAATATACAATAGATGCAGTAACCAAGATCACAAGAAGAATAACCATGCACAAGACACAAGAAGTTATCCTGGGAAAACCCTTCTCAAACAAGGGAAAAACCCAGCAATCCTTTGCTATAGAGTCAAGAGAAGATCACCCTTTCACCACAAACCCTAGAGCACACAAGAGGGTGCTCTATGACCAAGAAAGCTAGCGCCTAAGAGAAGTGTGCACCAAATTTCAGATCTCCACAATGTGTGTTGTGTGAATGAGATATGATCCACAGTGGGGATGTATCTCTCCTATAAATACATAACCTAACTCATCAATAGATGTATCTATTGGCACAATAGGGCCGACTTGTACAACTCAATAATATAATTAATCTTTTACACAATATTAATTATCTTTACATGGTGGGGCCAACTTGTACCCTTCACAATACAAAATTAGGGTTTCACAATAATCTTATTCTTAGACAATATAGCAAGGGATCTCCCACACATCCTCTAGTGCTCTACCATTGGGGACAAGTCCACATGTTCTCAACCACAGGGACGTCACTCTCAACAGATTAACTCAACTAAATCCATAGGAGTACGATCTGGAGAGCCATCTCAAGTTGACTCAACTAAGTCCATAGGAGTCCGACAAGAGACCATCTCAAGTCAGTCCAGAGGAGCACGACAAGAGACCACACATGTCATCTCAACTCAGTCCAAAGGAGTATGACTCACCCATCACATGGGTGTTCTCACAGATCATCTCAACTTAGTGCAGAGAAGTACGATCTGGAGAATGTCTCATGAAGTTGCAATCATCAACAATAAAGCCAAATTTGGACCAAAATCAAGGTTGTTATAAGCCTTGATTATTTGGCCTAATGGTTTAGATCTAATAAGGGTTAAAGGACCGAAACCCTTGAGGTTACTAGACCTAGAGGGCGCAATCAATCGGCTCTGATACCAATTGCTACAAGTACAATTACAACAAAGGATAAATGCACACAAAGAGATTGCCACCACTATATATGTTGTACACTCATTTGCATGTTGCATATATCAGAGTACATGAAGTCTCAAAATTGGAATGTACATGCACAAGTGACATGCATAGATTTTATCACTTGACATTGTTGTCCTAGATAGAATTAAAAGTGATAATGATAAGGATAAGATAATACAGTTATATATGTTAAGGATAAGATAGTACAACTACAAAAGAAAACAACTAAGTCACACTAGTTGAGCTGCAATAAACAAGTTTTATTTGATTGTGATCATCTTGGCAATAGATGCAAATGATTCTTCAAAATCTATTCCTTTTACCTATGAAAAAAATTTAGGCACAAGTCTTAATGTTTTTTAGATAAGCCATCGACTTTTATTTTGTCTTGTAAACCCACTTACATCATATTAATTGCTTTCTCACCCATGGGCAACTCAACTAGCTCCCATGTGTGTTTTTTCATCAAGCATTAAATTCAACTTGTTGGATCACTTGAAATCTACTTTTTATTGGATTCCTAAATGAATTTGGATCATGGTGGGAGGCTATAGTACTCATTAAGAAAACATTTAACTGATTTGTTGTTCTAGAGGAGCTTTTTATTTGTCCTTTCACCATGCAACATGCCAATTCCATTATTGTTCTATTTTTCCTCTCTGTAACATCATTTTGCTATAGTGTATAGGAGTTTGTTGATTGTCCACGATTTCTTTCATTTTGGAAAAAGTCGATGAATTTGTTTGACATGTACTCTCCACCTTTATCTATTCAGAGAGTTTTAATCTCCATCCCTCTCATTTTCTATTAATACCATAAAGCTTTAAAACATTCAAAAACTTGTGATTTTCATGTTAGAAAATACACCCAATTTTTCCTTGAATCTACAAGTCAAAATATTTTGTGCCTCCTTTAGATTATGTTTCAACGGGACTACAAAGACCACTATGAATAGCTCGAGTTGCATTGTCTTCAAACTCGACTATCTGTTGCTTTCCTGTTAAACAAGCTTCACAAATACCTCATTCTTATTGAATTTTGGCAAATCTTGAATCGACTCTTCTTGTTCAACAGATTGAGATAAAAAGAAATTGAGATGCACATATCTCTCATCCAATAGCTGATTTTCAGACTTTTCACTTGAGATGAAAATTTGTTCTTTTTCTATGCCTTGAAATATGTATAAATTGCTTCTCCTAACACCTGTGGCTACTATTTTGGTATTTATGTCATTGATTAGACACCACTTTTTATCTAAAACATTCATGTAATTTTCATCTGCAATCTGACTTCTTGAAAGTAGTTTGTGGTGTGTCAGGTACAAACAATATTTTTAATTTTTCCAACTTAGTTACCTAAAAGTTTGATAGATATCACACATTTTCCTTCAACTATTAATCCCTAGACAAAGCCCCATGTTAAGCATAAAACCCCTTATTAAGCCCTAAATATAGAGTTATTACATTTCTAGTGTTATATTAATAAGTCGGTTAGAACCTTTCAATGTACCCTTTCATTATAGTTGTACCCTTTGTCTCCTATATATACCAAGGAGACCTAGTCTTAGGATCATCATATATTGACTTATGAATTGGATATATTGTAAAAGGAGATTTTCCCCTCGAAGTGGATTGTATTCATTGACTTTTTATCATTTTCAAGGTGCTTGGTTCATAACATTTGGTATCAGAGCATTGATCCTAGGGTGTTTTTGCGCCAAGCAAATCATCTTGGAATTTTAGCTATAATTTTTTTCTGGGACGCTTTAGATAGTGAAATTTGGATGTTACTCATGAGACATATCAGAGTACGTCTGGTAAAAATTCCAGGTCCTGGTTTGTTATTCTTTTGGAGATATAGCCTATGGAAGATAGGGTTTGTGACTCATCCTGAAATCAGTTTTAAACGATTCATCTTGGAATTTTCGCTATAATTTTTTTTTGGGAAGTTTTTGTTATCCCCGATATCTAGGGATAATTAGGAGATCATGTCTCAACGCCCACAGGTCCTAGAGATGGAGTACCGAGAGCAGGATTGACCTGAGCATGGCCCTGGAGGGACCATCCTTCTTTTTCTTCGCCAGACTTGTCCTGTCAGCAGCAGCAGCATCCATCACCATCGGCTTGGACTTGCATCGGAGAAGACTCTTGCTCCATGAGGTAATTGGTCCAAGGTATCATGGTATGTGTCATGTTTGATCATTATAACCTTCTTATATATGCAGTTGGTTCCTTTCATTTCTGATAACTGCTTGGATCTTACACTAATCCACTTGACCATTGTTGGGGTGTGTTGACCGCCCATTTAGCAACGGTAGTCAACTCATGTGCCATGAAGATGCATCACCAGATGCAAATTTGTTGAAGACAGTATTGGTTCTACTTGGTATCTGATGCTCCAGCAAAATTTTTGTAAACGAAATTTCCGCACCCCTGCATGGGTTGATAATGTAATAAGTC
>ML785810.1:192617-209135 GCA_009831015.1 Picea engelmannii
AGATGGACGTGAAGACAGCTTTCCTAAACGGTGTTATCGAAGAGGAAGTGTATATAGAGCAACCTCAAGGATTTGAGGTTGAAGACAGGAAGTCTCATGTCTGCAGATTGAAGAAAGCCTTATACGGATTGAAGCAAGCTCCTGGAGCTTGATATGGCCGTATAGATAGTTTCTTGATGAGCTTAGGCTTTACCAAGAGTAAAGCAGACTCAAATCTCTACTTCAAAATCATGAACAATGAGCCAGTAATCTTACTGCTATATGTGGATGACTTATTCTTAACTAGAGAAGAAAAGCTCATCACTGAATGTAAAAACTTAAAAGAGACTTGCTTCGGAATTTGAAATGAAAGACCTTGGCCTAGTGCATTATTTCTTAGGTCTTGAGGTATGGCAAAGTCCTGAGAAGATCTTCCTTAACCAAGGGAAGTATACAGTCGAAATCTTGAAGAGATTCGACATGTTGGAATGCAAGCCCATGAATACACCCATGGAAGCGAAGTTGAAGCTGTTGGTCGATACTTCGTCAGAATTGATTGATGCCACACTATATAGACAGATTATTGGATCGTTGATGTACCTGACGAACACCGGACCAGACATTTGTTTTGCCGTGAACACCTTAAGTCCGTTTCTGGTAGAACCCAGACGTGTTCACCTAGTGGCTGCAAAACATGTGATGAGGTACCTTAAAGGTACAATAGATTATGGTCTCAGCTATGATGGAGATCATGATTTCACATTGAGTGGATATACTGACGCAGATTGGGCAGGAAGTGTTTCTGACAGGAAAAGCACTTCAGGATGTTGTTTCAGTTTGGGATCAACTATGATCTCATGGCAAAGTAGGAAGCAATCTAGCATTGCTCTCAGCACAGTGGAAGCAGAATACATTGTTGCATGTTCTACCAGCTGCGAAGCTATATGGCTTCGAAAGTTGTTGACCGGCCTATTTGACTTAGAGATGGGAGCAACTTTGATTCTATGTGACAACCAGAGCTGCATAAAGATGACAGAGAATCCTATATTCCACGACAGGTCGAAGCACATAGAGATCCCTTATCATTACATTCGTGACATGGTACAGAGAGGAGCCTTAAAGCTCCAGTACATTAGCACAGATGAACAGGTTGCTGACGTGTTGACCAAGCCCCTATCTCGTGTGAAGTTTGAGTACTTCCGAGATAAGCTTGGCATAGTCCGAAAGGACCTTCCTCGAAAGGTGGAGTAGTTGCTGTGATGAGATATTCCCTGCTTCCAACCTTGTGGTTGTGACGTAAAGCAGGACATGTACCTTGCTTCTGACCCAGTTGTCAGACGTAAAGCGAGAAGAGATGTGTTCCTTGCTTCTGACCCAGTTGTCAGACGTAAAGCAAGATGAGATGTGTTCCTTGCTTCTGACCCATTTGTCAGACGTAAAGCAAGATGAGATGTTCCTTGCTTCTGACCTAGTTATCAGACGTAAAGCAAGATGAGATCTTCCTTGCTTCTAACCTAGTTGTCAGACGTAAAGAAAGATGATATGATGAGACTATCATTGAGCTTTCGGCTGGATAGCTGTGATGTAAAGCCAGTCTAGTATCCTGCTTCCGACCGGATGGTTGTGACGTAAAGCAGGACGAGTATCTTGCTTCCAACCTGAGTGTTGTGACGTAAAGCAAGACATTGAGATGAGACAAGTATTGAGCTTCCAGCTTGACAACTGTGACGTAAAGCCAGTCTTGTATTATGATGAGCCAGCCTTGTGCTATGATGATGATGATGTATCAGTTTTTATACTAATACATATTGATGCAGATGATGATGGCATTCCTTTGAGAATGACGATGTTGTCGATGAATAAAACTTCCGATGATTTATAGATATGCCAGTCAGTGTTCCAAGATGATATTGATGATGTTGTCCTCTCACCCACTTGGTGTTGTTGATGATGTTGTCCTCTCTCTCTCGCATGATGCTGCTGAAGAATACCCTTCTTGTTAAGGGGGAGTGTTGAAATAATGTAACTGCAAAGAGTATTCTTATTATTATTGATATATTATTCATAGGATCAATCCCCATTGTGGATTGATCATATCAGTTATTGTAATAGGACCAAATCCCCTTTTGCGGATTGGTCAAAAGACAATTGTAATAGGTAGAATAAGAATTCGGCCCCAGCAGATATTAAAGAAGCCCAAAAATATAATAAAGGTGGGTTTACCCACCCAGTTTGAGAAGTTCGCCCTGCCAGTGAAGAGACACTTCACATGTGCCAGACTTGTATAAATAAAGGAGGCTAGCGCCTCACTTAGACACAACTCACTTGCTCATTTTGAGAGACAAGTTCAAATCTGCTACTAGAGAAGAAGGAGAGAGAGAGTGGCACATATCTGGGAGAGGACTTTCTATATTTGTTTAAGAGATCTCTTGGCATTGTATTGGCTATCTATCTTAAGGAATTTTTGCTGGGTTTTCTTCCCCTAGAGGGTTTCCCAGGATAAATGTTGTGTCTCTTGTGATTGTGTATTTCTCAGTGATCTTGGATTATGCTATTGTTATCTAATGAAATGCAAACATCTATAATAATGGCTTAAACATTAACATTTTATGCAGATTTTTAGGATCAAAGGAGAGTTGTTACAAGTGTTTTAGCCCCAAAGGCCTCCAAAGGGAATTTATAAGCTGGGACATCAAGTCCCCTTCCCTCCTACATCTTCTATTAATTGTAAACCACCCTTTAGAGTCTCTTGGGTGGCATTCTTGTAAGTTTACATAAAAATCCGATATTGTAATAGTTAGGATTTTCTTTCTTGCTTTTTACTTTTACACCCATATTTGGCCAAAAGGTAAGCATTGTGCCTCCACTTGAGCCATTTTGGTGGGGTTTGCACTTTATTTCCAAGTTATTTTTCATTTTTTTAATACCCACTTTGGCCCAAAAGGTAGGCATTGTGCCTCCACATGTGCCATAGTTGAGGTAGTTTTGCTTTCAAGTTATTTCATTCTTTCAAGCAAATTTAATTTTTAATTCTTTAATTAATATTCACATTGGTCAAAAGGTAGGCATAGTGCCTCCACATGACCATAGTTGTGGGATTGTAATTTCATTCGATTTGTAAAGCAAGCAATAAACTAATTTCATTATTTGTTAAAGCAAATTAATAAAACTTTTCAATTCATTTATTTTGCCCCATCTTGCAAGAGACTGGCACCTAGCCATTCCTTGCAATAACGGAAGGCTTGTTTTAATTTAAAATCAATGCTCAAGTAATATTTGTGTTCCCAACGTTTGCCCCGTATTCTCTCCCCTTGCCACTTAGTTGGATCCTGGGTGACAAGAAAGGGCAAAGGTTGGAGGTAGTAATTAGGCATCCACAACCATTTATTGTTTTTGCACCATAAAATCAAAGACTTGGAAAAAAGCTCGGGGTGTTAGGTCAGGGATGATCTCACGGTACTAGGTGTCCTCTGGGTGGAGTACCTTTTTCTTTGGGTTTGACCTGTGGAGCTAGGGTAGGTCTTGTTGCCATACTTCTTGAGCACCCAGCACTCCCTTTTGGTCAAAATAATAACGGTTTTGGGTTAGTCACATAGTCCAGGACTCAATCTATCAAACCTGATCCCCTAATCAAAGTGACACCTAAAATCTATTAAAATTAAGCTACACACTACATTCACAACACTTGCAATACATTTTTCAATGCAATCTCACAACATAGCATTTCAATTTCGTCTTGCAAGCAATCTCATGGTGGTGTGATCAATTTTTCAAGCAAATCTCATAGTTGTGGTATTTACATTTCAAACAAGTATTCATTTCAAGATTTACAATCACACTTTAAGGCAATTTACATTTTTCATACATTTGGGTATTTCAAGCAATTCACATTTCAAGTAATATCTTTATTGTGCTATCTCATGTGAATGGTCCAAAATCTAATTTCCTTGTATATTTGTAAAATTGTTATTTTTAGTTATTTCCTTTTCACAAAGTTTATGTATGATATGTTTCAATCATTTCATTTTATGAGTTGAATATTTCTTACCTTGGCAATTCTTTTGTTCATTTTATATATATTATGCAATTATCTAACTTGTCTTGCTCATCTTAAGCTATCTTGTATTTCAATTTGTATATTTCAATTTGTATATCTCAATTGTAACGTAATTCTTGTTGTATCCTATCTCATTATTTATTTCTTGTATAAGTTGTATTTGATTCTTTGTTGTATAATCTAATTGACCCCTTGCCCAACCTTAGGCAGTAGTCATAGTTGACTTAGGGAAAGGTTTGACTCTCATTTAAAGATTTGCATTTGCATTGTTGCTTGCCATATAGGTTAGTTTCCCTTCACCTTTAATAGACTAAAATTAACTCATAGAAATCATCTAATAATTCATCTAGTAAATAGGGTCTACCCCCCTTGGCTTCCCTAGGAGTAAGCCTAGACGGAAGAGGTTCAAGTCAAAGTGACAGCGTGGGCTTTGAACCTAAGCATTGTGCCTCCAAGGACACACTAAGTGAGCAGGACTTAGCTCACATATGCAAGTGTGTATTAGGACGGCAACACTCCACAAACCCTCAAGATTGAAGGATATATCAAAAAGAAAAAGGTAACAGTGTCGATTGATTCTGGTAGTACCCATAACTTCATCAATTACAAATTAGCAAGAAGTCTCAATTGCTTTGTATTTCCAGCACCAGAGTTTCAAGTAATGATTGTAGATGGCGGTACCATAAATTGTTCAAGGAAGTGCCATAGTATTAAGCTCAATATGGGGGAGTATTTATTGGATAGTCCCATGATTTCCATCCAAATGGGTGGTCTCGATGTTGTATTAGGGGTCCAATGGTTATAATCATTGGGAACAGTGGCCCTTAATTTTCAAGATCTTTTCATAAGATTTTCCTCAGAAAGAAAGGAAATTGATCTTAGAGGCATTCAAGGCAAACCCTCTAAAGTGATAAGCTCTAATAGCGTAAAAACATTACTCAAAAAGGGACACCATGGTGTAATTGCACAATTGTGCTCACCAGATGTTCAAGCATCTATATCCTTTGCTCCAGGTGATCTCCAAATAGTTATTAACAATAATTCCAAGTTATTTAGAGAGATACCTAAGGGTCTTCCACCTGCTCGAGATCATGACCATGTTATTCATTTGCAAACAGGAAATGTACCACCTAACATTAGTCCTTACGGGTATCCATATGCACAGAAGAGTGAGATTGAGTGTATGATCCAAGAATTGTTAGAGGCCAACACCATTCAACCTAGCCAAAGTGTCTTCCCTTCACCAGTAGTGATGGTTACAAAAAAGGACGGTTCATGGCGTATGTGTCTAGATTATAGACAGCTCAACAAAATGACCATCAAAGATAAGTTTTTTATTCCTGTCATTGATGAATTATTAGATGAATTGCATGGAGCAATTTGTTTTACTAAGTTGGATCTTCATTCGGGATATCATCAAATCAGAATGAGGCAGGAAGGCATTTCCAAAACAGCATTTACAACACATGAAGGTCATTATGAGTTTTTGGTTATGCCCTTTGGACTTACGAATGCACCTTCAACATTTCAAATCTTGATGAATTCTATTTTCAAACCCTTCCTTAGAAAATTTGTATTATTATTTTTTTATGACATATTAATCTATAGCAAATCTTGGTAAGAGCATGTACAACATGTTGACAGAGTATTACAACTATTGGAAGAGAAACAACTTTATGCAATCCTTCCAAGTAATTTGTTGGGGTTCAAGAAGTGGAATATTTGGGTCATATTGTATCTCATAAAGGTGTCAAAGTGGACCCTAACAAAATTAAAGCTATGAGGGAATGGCCAATTACCAAAACCTTGAAGAAACGTAGAGGATTCTTAGGATTGATAAGTTATTACCGCAAGTTTATCAAGAACTATGGTCAAATAGCAGCACCTCTAATAGCATAATTAAAAAAGGAAGCATTTTGTTGGACTCAAGAAGCAATCAAAGATTTTGAAAGCTTAAGGAGGCAATGTGTACGACTCTTGTCTTGGCCACACCTGACTTCACAAAAACCTTTATTGTGGAGTGTGATGCCTCGGGCCATGGCATTGGTGCCATGGTGTAGTTTTAATGCGAGAAGGAAGGCCCCTTTCCTTTGAAAGTAGCCTACTTAAAGAAAAATACTTACTCAAACCCATATATGAAAAGGAAATGTTGGCTATACTACATGCAGTTAAGAAATGATGCCCTTACCTAATAGGAATACACTTCAAAGTAAAAAGAGATCATGATAATTTGAAGTACTTCTTGGAGCAATGATTATATTCAGAAGAACAGCAAAAATGGGTTACAAAGTTGTTAGGTTATTACTTTGAAACTATCTACAAAAAAGGAAAACATAATATTGTGGCAAATGCACTTTCAAGGAAAGAAGAAGCAAAGGGTTTACTATGTGTTATTTCTATTCTGCAATATGGTTGAGTGGAAGAAGCAAGGACATAATGGAAAAAGATCAAAAGGTATGCAAGATCATTCAACAACTACAAGAGGACCCTGGTGCATTAGGTAAATTTGTGTGGAATAATGTTTTGCTATGGTATCATGATCGCCTATATTTATGTAAGAATTCCCAACTCAAACAAAATGTCATTTTGGAATTGTGCACTTCTCCTATAGGAGGACATTCAGGGTTCTTGAAAACTTACCACAAGATCAAGAAGGTTTTTTTCTAGGAAGGTCTTAAAATTGATGTTCAAAAGTTTGTGGTTGAATGTGTGGTTTGCCAATAGAATAAGGGAGAGACAATCAAGACGCCAGGTCTCCTACAACCATTTGCTATACCAAGTCAATGTTGGGAAGAAGTTTCAATGGATTATATTACAAGTTACCCAAATCTAAAGGAAATAATGTCATCATGGTAGTAGTGGATCGACTAAAAAAGTATGTCCATTTTTGCTCACTTTCTCATCTTTTTAAAGCAAGTACAATAGTCGCAACATTCATGGAAACAATTCAAAAGCTACATGGAATCCCCAAGATTATTGTAAGTGACAGAGATCCTATTTTCACTGGAAATTTTTGGACTAAATTATTTTCTTGTTTGGGTACTCAATTGGCTCACAACTCATTTTACCATCCTCAATCTGATGGGCAAACTGAGATTGTGAATAAATGTCTATAAGGATATCTTCGTTGCTTTGCATCTAATAAACAAACACGATGGGTCAAGTGATTTTCCTTGGCAAAATGGTGGTACAACACATTCTTCCATACTTCATCAAAAATTACCCCATTATGACACTTTATGAATATCACCCTCCATCCATCACATTACCCTTGAAAGGGACTGCAAAGGTTCAAGCAGTGGAGGACCACATAGGGCACCAACAAGAGGTTCTCAAAATATTGAAGGACAACTTGGTTATAGCACAAAATAGGATGAAACAACAAGCAGATCAACATCACAGTGAAAGGAAATTTGAAGTGGGGGATTGGTTACTTTTGAGGCTACAACCATATAAACAAATGTTCCTCAAGCAACAAAAGAAGGACAAGAAATTAGCACCCAAATATTATGGACCCTATAAGTTGTTGCAGAGGATTGGAAGTATGGCTCAAAAATTGGAGTCGCCTCCATCTTCACGTGTACATCTAGTCTTCCATGTTTCTTTCTTAAAGAAGGTAATCGGTGACAAGATCTCACTCCAAACTATTTTACCAAAGATTAACAAAGAAGGGAAAATCATACTGGAACCAGAAACAATCCTTGAAACAAGGATTAAGTAGTTGTAAAATCGTGCAATTACTGAGTACCTTGTCGAATGGAAGAACCTACTAGTGGAAGAGGCGACGTGGGAAGATGAGTTTTTCTTGCAAAAACACCCGCGGTTAGTCAAGTGTTGAGAACAACACTTGTTTGAAGGGGAGGGGCATGTTAAGCCTTAGACAAAGCTCCGTGTTAAGCATAAAACCTCTTATTAAGCCCTAGATATTGAGTCATTACATTTCTAGTGTTATATTAATAGGTCGGCTAGAACCTTTCAATGTACCCTTTCATTATAATTGTACCCTTTGCCTCCTATATATACCAAGGAGACCTAATCTTAGGATCATCAGATATTGTCTTGTGAATTGAATATATTGTAAAATGAGGTTTCACCCTTGAAGTGGACTGTATTCATTGACTTTTTATCATTTTCAAGGCGCTTGGTTCATAATATCAACTTTACAAGAACCGGCATTTCTAAGTGCAATGCTATCAACATTACAGTATTTAATTTTGGAGAACCACTCATTTTTTTCTGTCATGTCTTGGGTGGCCCCTAAATCTAGTTACCAAACACCTTAGAATGCATTTGAATGATTACTCAAAAACAGAATCATTTTCTGCTTCTTTAATGTTATTATTGCTGGTGCTTCCTGTATCTCTTTTCTGCTTGAATCGTTTTGATGACTCTGCTGATATTTTTCTTCCTTATAACTTTCATTTTCAAAGTGACCACTTTTCCTACAATAATTACAATGTTTATGTGCATTATTTTTATTTGAACTGGTGCATTATTTTTATTTGAACTGGAACTAGCATGAGACATAATTTGCACAGGGAGATTATTACTTCCTTTGTTATTACCACATCCACCTCTTCTACCTATGCCTCTGGCTTTGCTTCTGTCACTTCTTTCATCAGATTGAAAGTCTCTATCTATTGGCTGATTATCACCTGCATTTAATCTGCATTCCTCCTGTTGAAGCATTCCTACCACTTCTTCGTATAAAGGTTAACCTTACTTGGAAGATGCACACAATGTTGTGACAAAATTTGCAAATGATTTATTTAGACTCCTGAGTGGAATGGTTATAAGTTCATATCTGAAATTTTTCACCAATTGATTTAGCTTCGTCAGTATATCTTCATGCTTTTTGACATTATCAGCTACTATATATGTGTCTGACATCTTTTTGTTTGACAACTGATCTCTCAACATTATTTTTGGGAGTTTGTCTTTTGTTCCAGATAAATTTCTTCCATCTTTTTGACATGATCAACTATAATATGACTGACATCTTTGTGTTTGACAGTTGGTCTCTCGGCATTATTTTTCGGAATTGGTTTCATATCTAGCTTGTAATTTATTTCATGCTTCGTAAGCATCTTCAATGCCTCGAATGTGAGATAAGAGTTCATTTGAAATTGAAAATGTAAGAATTAAAAGTGCTTTTTTAATTTTTCTATAAATAATCATCTGTCATCAGACTTGGTTTTTGTGTTTTCCCTGGGAGGATGTCCCACAAGTTCTCGCTTATCAAGAGTGTTTGGCATTTACTGATTCCAGGCCAGATATTTTTTCTCAGTTAATTTGTGGGGATCCGAGATTATCATGTCCTAGAAACTTGACATTTTTGCATAAAAATGCTCAGCCTGCTTATCGGCCCAAGATGGGATTTTATCCAAAAGAGCAAATATCACCTTATTCACCTGTTGTAAACTTCCTCCGAGAAAGAAAGTCTAGAAATGTTTCGTACTCTCTAGAAAGGATTTGGGTCTACTTATTTCTCTGGAAAATTCAGGTTGCATCCTGCATAATTATTTCTACTTAGTTCTCGTATTGGAACAAAAAAAATCTGAACTTGTAACTTCATATCTCTCCAGAATTGTTTATTTTGCTGTCTCAAACAAAAGAGGATTTTCTTTTAACATACGTCAGGGACACATCATATCCTTCTACTCTGATTTATACTCTGAGTTTTTAGGGTATGTGCTCAATTAAACAGCCTCGATTCTTATACTGCTTTTGTCTTTCTATGTTTTACATAAGTCTGCTAAAAAAATATCGTTTTCAGAACACGTTAAATTTTCTGTGTGCTCGAATTTCGTTTCTGAATTTAATGGGTGCTGGAATTTCTGCTCTCACATTTTCTCCCTAAACACCACATTTCTGCCCTCGTTCTTGGTGTCTGCACAGAAAAGACGCTTCCCTCTGTCTGCCAAAAAACTGAAGTACTTCCCTTTATATGATGAACAAATACGTTGCTGTCTCTGCCGTTTAAATGATTGGTTTTCCCTTTGTCCGTCTCCGTCACCTGCAAACAATCGCTTTCGAGTAGTGCCATTGTCTGCCCGAGATTTTTGTTTTGTGTGTCGTCTCAATTTCTTATCGTCTTAGATGTGGGTTTACTCCCATTTTCTGTATTCTCTCTCGACTCTTCGTTTGTGGAATCGACTGTCAATCTTTCTTTTTTAAGTAAGAAAAAGACTATATGCGTGAAAAAAGTAAGAAAAAGACTATAAAACCCTTTAAAGGAACTTATAATATTTCTTTTCTATTATTTGAACTTTATAGCATCAATAAATAAATATTTGATTTTTGATATATTAAACCAAACTTGCCTTCTTTTTTCTCATGCGAGATTTGGACAACCACAGTCCTTCCTGTAGAGAATCAGTATGACTTGTCCTTCCTGTAGAGATTCAGTATCACTCTGATACTATTGTTGGTTAGTTGGCATGAGAGAGAATGATAAAGAAATTAAATGATAGAAATTAGTGTAAAGCTACTTTTCAGGAGGAACCATTCACCTTTAGATTAGCTTAGGGAATTGAGGCTTTTTAAGAAGGAATTGTTTTGCTTGTCAAAGCAGGATTCAATATTTTCCACAAAGATATCGACTCCCTTCCCACTGGGACGCAGTCCCTTGTCATCCTGTTATTAGATCGCTGTAACTCTCTTTTTGCTACGATGTAACTATTTATTCGATGAAGTATTGCATTTCTCGAAGAAATAAAATTGAAAGGAGATATAACTTTTATCAAATCAATTTATGATTTTTTGTGTACATCATCTGATTTTATTGTGGAGTTGAATTCACACCCTAAGACTAAACATGGATGTATGGAACAAGCCAATATATATATGGTAAAAATTTAGAAGTCTAAAATGGTTCCATGTAAAAGCTACATACCCCTGAAGTTAGGGTGCCAAGTACCAGCCCCTCTCCCCCAAGTACTTACCACTTACACGCACCTAATGCTTACATATCAAAACTAATAATTAATCATAAGCATTAGTTCCCAATAATATTGTTTAATAATTATATTTATTGTATAACTATTATACTTATGAGTTACATTACAATCTTCATTATTGCTATTGGGATTTGCTTGCTTGACTGTTCCATATATTTATACCATTCTGAACTAGGACACTTACATACATTGCAGAGTACTAACATGCAAAATTTGATTATCTTATCTACTGTCTGTTTAGCCCATATTTTCTTTGGGGAGTTTTTTCGTTGACGTTATCCATTGTGCTAGTGACTCCATGTGTCCTTTAAATTGAAAACTTGCATTTTTATAATTGACAACCCTAAGCATGGTCGTCTTATATGTATAAACAAGAAAGATGTTGGCGTTCGCTTTTTACCATTATGATTAAGATCAATTTCAAGCTAAGCATATGTTCTGCTGAACTTTTCAGTCTTATTTCGAATTTCGATGCCTTGTCTAGTTTCTGATACAGATATATTTTGCAGGGACAAACTATCAAAGAAGGTCAAGTAGTTTGCTTTGTTGAACAGCTTGGCCCTCAGCAACCCATACAGGTGTGTTTTGTGCTAAATTTCTAAACATCCTTTCTGCCAGAGAAATTGAGCAGTTTAAGAAATTCCACCATTTGACTGCAACCTGTTACAAGAGGTTCTGATGATAGCCTTTCCTAATCAGTTTGCTACTCACTGTTTGGCAGAGTAAAGTAGCTGGGGAGGTAGTAAGAATACTAAGGGAAGATGGTGGTAACGTTCATCAAGGATTCTCTGTTCTGTTAATAAATTACTAATGTTCATATGCATTTTGTTTTCCCGAAATGGAGGATTATAATTCTTACTAACTTATGATTGTGTAACTCTGTGCAGAGCCGGTAGGTTATGGGGACCCACTCATATCTATTCTACCGTCATTTCCAGGGATTAAGAAACTGGATTGATTTGTAAAGTACACGTTACTTTTATTTATCCCCCCAAATTTTAAGAACACTAAGTAATTCAATTCATTCGATTAGCTGACATGTAGTGGGGACATGTCAAAATGTATACTTCTGACAATGCGAAACCGCTATACTGCAAAACTGAAAGCTTTGACCGCTATGAATAAGATTAGATAATGTTTTGATTACAATTGTAGGAAATTTTGTTCTGCTGTTATGTATATTGGATGTAAATATTGGATCATAGCAGTTTGATCCTGTGTGTTTCACAAAATTACTGTTTTCAATGTAACATAACGATACGTAATATTTTACTTTTAGCCTCAACTTTTCATGGTAGACATTTTTCAGGTGTAAGCTCATATATATATCAGAAGTGCTTCAGATGTAAGCTCACATATATCAGAAGTGCTTTATACCCCAAGGGCTGCAGTGCAAAGAACAGACTTCCTTCAGCTAAGGTGAGAGATCTAAAAGGCATTTATTTCAGAAAAAACACATGGAACGCACACCTGGCTTCATCCCTTGAAATTAATTCCATCTATATCTCATATGCTCATGTGAAAAATATCTAGCAGTCTATGAATTCCAACTTACAAACCCAACTGTGACATTGGTTGCACCAGGATCAGTACCAGTATTGCAGGGCAACAAAATATTTAGTATTTTTGGATTTTCTATGCCCCGTGGAAGCTTTCATATAGAGATTTCTGGTAAAAGCTTTAAAACACTGGATAGAAGGGTCTGTAACTGTGAAACAACAACTAACTTTTGGATCATTATGAACAAATAGGTTTGGAAGAATTCAACGGAAAAATCTGTATTCCTGCCCATCCATGTAAAGGTTGGCAGATTGCTTACTTCCCACAAAGATCAATGCAATGATAAAAAAATAAAAACCTTAAATATATAATGACATATACACTAAGTGCTATATTGTCTCTGGTGTATGTATACTTAAAAAGAAGATTGGCCAATGTTTTTCGTGTATTCAATAATAATGGATGGGAATGCAGGATAACATCCAAAGATAATGAGATGCGAGAATAGTAATGTATTAGAATTAATCTTATTAAATTTTCAATTATTTATTAAATTAAAATTTCAATACATTTAAAGAATAATGTATTAGAATTAATCTTATTAAATTTTTAATACATTTAAAGAATAATAATGTATTGAAATTAATCTTATTAAATTTTCAAATATTTATTAAATTAAAATTATAAATTTTTAATATTGAAAAATTGTCATGTATAAAATACTTTTTAAATTAATAATAGTGTAAAATTATGATATATTTGTCAAAATTAATGTTATAAATATTATATCAATAAATATATTAAGGAGGATCTTAATGTTATAAATATTATATTAACAAGGGTCTTAATTGTTGAAATATTGTAACTGCAAAGAATATTCTACTTATTATTGAGCTATTATCTTATAGATTAGTGCCCTTTTGTTGATTGATCATGTTGGGCTTTGTATAAGACCAAATCCCCTTTTGTGGACTAGTTAAACCCTAATTATATGTTGCTAATTAAGAAGTTGACCCCCAAGCTTAATTAAAGTGGTTCTAACCCTTTTGTTGATTGATCATGTTGGGCTTTGTATAAGACCAAATCCCCTTTTGTGGACTAGTTAAACCCTAATTATATGTTGCTAATTAAGAAGTTGGCCCCCAAGCTTAATTAAAGTGGTTCTAACCACTAAGTGAAGAAGTCGGCCCTGCTTGATGAAGAAACACCACCCTAGTGTCTGCCAGCCAGTATAAATAAGAGTGGAAGGCACCTCGTTAGCTCACTCACTCAAGTCACTCATCTAGTGCGCAAGTTTGAAGGAAGTTGCAATTGCTAGTTGTCGGAAGAAGGAAGAGAGAGGTGCATTGATCAATGTTGGATATTCTCTTGTGTTTGGTTTATTATATTGGCATTGTATTAGCAATCTATATTAAGGAAGTTTTTGATGGGTTTTCTCCCCCGTGAGGGTTTCCCAGGATAAAATTTGTGTACTTTGTGATTGTGTATCTTTTAATGATCCTACTTATGTTATTATTGTCTAGTAAATTGAAAAGAACTTAATAGCAACTCTAAATTTAACATTAATGTTATTGATCTAAAAATGAAGAAGACTTGTATTCTTGAAAATATTTGCAAGTTTTAATTCATGTGTTCAAATGCAAATGGATCAATTTTGCAAACACAACTTTTATAGAAATTACACATTCAAGATGCATATAAACATCAGCAAATAACAGTGAACAGAAAACACATAACACAGCAAATGATAAAGGAGTTCACCCCTCTCTTGGGCTACATCTCCTGGTCCAGCTTCCAATGGATCTTTTGTATTATTTGCTCAGAGTGCTCAAATATGTGTTTTACAATGCTCAAAATGCCAAATAGATGGCTCCAATGGCTTTAGAATGTCCAAAAACCCCTAACTGGGATTTTTCGGCACCTCGTTTGGCCAAAAATTGAAGAAGATAGGCTTCCTGGAAGTTTCCCTTCAAACTTGTTGTCTATGGATCGCCAAAATGTACATCTTGCTCCTCAACCTAGCCCCCCATGCGCATATGTGTTAAAACCCAACACCGAGTGCAATCGCACAAACGGTGCGAATTGTAGGACAGTTATGCGCTAGCCCCTAAGAGCCAAGTCTGTGGTCACATGGGCCACCACATGACCTCGCGCACATATAAAAGGGGCCAAGCCCAAATCAAATGATAGAGCGACAAGTGTCGGCGCGGTTTCATAACCGTTGGTAATAAAACTCCCACGCAATACATTGACCATCGGTCATATATGTATAGACCACCGATTATATGTGTTATGGCTCCGTTTGAACCGCGCGCAGGTAGTCACATATATATATATATATATATATATATATATATATATATACATATGGACGGGGGTTGGGGCTTAGCCCCAGCCTTGTCCGCGCCCATTCTAAACCACATTGCAATTCAAATATAAACAAAATCATATAGTGGTAAGAACCACTACAATGGCGCGCCGGTTGGGCGGCTCTTCCCAAGGCCATACCCCTGCCCGGAGGTCGCGGAGTCAATTCCTGCCGACTACACAAGTTTTAACCAATGTTTAGGTGACACGTGGCGGCCATTGATTGGGCCACATGTCGCCATCCCATTTGCCATAAACAAGCCATGTGTCATATGCCGACTCGTCCACACGACTGCCAATACATTTGCCACGTGTCGTACGGTCTACCACGTCAGCATCCGTATGGACTGTACGGCCAGCACATTTTTTTTGCTTGTTTGTCGTTTTAAACACAACGCGATATCTCTCTCATCCGATGTTCGTTTGAACCCGAACGAATTGCGTTGGGTTCGTGACGACGAGGCTTATGCTCTCGTTCGATTTGAAGCAATTCCGAGCACTTTGAATTTTTGAGCAAAATTTGATCCCCTGGATCACACCTCCCCATTGGAAAGCTTTTGAACCTCCAAAAGACTATTCTCAGTCTATTTGAAGATGAGGGTATAGTTCCCTCACCTTTCCAACCTCAATCCACTTGGCTTTGCTTGGATTTGTGCCTTTAAAACCAACTCGAAAATACTCCACATTTCCTCGTTTTGAAGTTCTCATTCTCCTGTCAAGGATTGTGTCTTTATGCAATTTTGTAAGATATTCTGGGGAGAAATCATCTATAGAAGGAATCTGAACATGTTCTCCTTGATCATCAATCAAAGGAGGCTCATACAATTTCAAATTCTCAACATTAACAACTGCATGCATTTGCATATAAGGAGACAAATCTAAACGGAAGGCATTGTTACCAATCTTGTCAAGAATTTTAAAAGGATCATATCGAATTGGTTTCAGTTTTTTACCTTCTCCTTTAAGCCTCTCCTTACTAATGTAAAGCCAAACTTCATCTCCAACTTGGAAACTATGATCAACACGATGCTTGTCATGTCTTGTCTTGTACTTGGCTTGACTCTTTTCTAACTGCTCTTGTACCATTTGATGTATCGATTGAATTTGTTCAATGAACTTTTATGCCCTATCAATGTCATATTGACCATCAATAACAATATCCTTCCCAAAGATAAAATCTAAAGGAGATTTGGGCAAATAGCCAAAACATGCTTCAAATGGCGATGTTTGAGTTGACGAGTGCTTAACTCGATTGTAAGCATGTTGAATGTAGTGTAAATGTCCATCCCAAAGTTTAGGATGCTTGCTGCAATAATCACGAAGAAGATGTACCACTGTTCTATTTACCACTTATGTCTGACCATCGGTTTGCGGATGAAAAGTTGTGCTCTTTTTTAGTTTGGTGTCTATGAGTGCCCATAAACTCGACCAAAAACTTCCAATAAATCGAGAATTCCGATCAGAAATAATGGATTTAGGCAATCCAAAATGTACCCAAACATTCTGAAAGAAAATTTGTGTCATTTGCTCAGCTGTAACCTGCTTCTTACAAGGCATCAAAATACACATTTTGCTAAATCGATCAACCACAACATAAAGATAATCATGATTTTGTTTAGACATAGGTAGACCTCCTACAAAGTCCATAGAAATACT
>ML785810.1:210383-272922 GCA_009831015.1 Picea engelmannii
ACACAATCATCAAGAAAAGGCCTTAAGACATCATTCATAACTCTCATGAAAGTAGCAGGTGCATTGCAAAGTCCAAAAGGCATTACCATCCATTCAAACAAACCTTGCTTTGTTTTGAAAGTTGTCTTCCATGTGTCTCATTCGGCAATCCTAATCTGATGATATCCGCTTCTCAAGTCCAACTTAGTAAAATACTTAGCATTTTTCAATTGATCAAGCAAATCATCGATTCTAGGAAGAGGATAGCGATTATTTACCGTAATCTTGTTCAAGGCCCTGAAATCAACACACATACGCCATGTACCATCTTTCTTTGGCACTAACACAATTGAAGATCCACATGGCGATGTGCTTGGCACAATGACCCCTTTTTCGAGCAACTCTTGGATTTGTTTTTTGATTTCGACATTCTCCATGACTGGCATCCTGTACATACCAATATTTGGAAGAGGACAATCTTGCTGCAATTGAATTTCATGTTGGATACTCCTTTTTGGAGGTAATCCCTTTGGTTCCTTAAACATCTCATCATATTGATTAACAACCTCATATAGATCAGATTTCAACTTTGCATCACAACCTTGGAAAACTTCGTTTTCAATATCATCTTTGGGTTTAATCATTAAGAGAACAAAATTATTGCTAGCATTGACTAATCTCTTCATTTGTCCTGCATTTACAAGTGATAAATTCATCTTCTTTGTATGGGCTCTAACAATGTACTCAACTCCGTTTTTAAACAAGTGATACTTATTCTCGTGTCGATGAAAAATTGTTTTTCTATCATATAAATATGGGCTTCCCAACACAATACCACAGATATCCAAAGGAATAACATCAAGCTCTACCTCATCAATAAAATTTGCAGTGATAGCAAACCTAAGTTTACACCTTCTTGTCACCTGTAATTTAGCATTATCACATATCCAACCAAGAGGGTATGGTTTAGGATGTGGAATTGTTTCCAATTTTAATTTCTTAACAGTGTCTTCAGATATGAGGTTTGCTTGAGATCCAGTATCAAATAAAGTATCTATCTTGGTATGCTTTGAAACAACCCTTATGTGAAAAAGTTTGATTCTTTCTTTTTCTTGTTGAGTTACATTGAGATTATTGTTACTTGAAGAACTAGTACTTGCAATAGAGCCATTACCTTGATAACCCATGGTTGTAATCTTTGTTTCATCACCCGAATCAGAACCTAAATCATGTTGTATGGTTGCAACAGTCTTTGACTTCCTTTTGTTGCCAAACTTGTTGGGTCTTCTTTCAGGATGAAGTTTCCAACAATGGTCTTCATCATGGCCATCTTTTGAACAATGTTTGCATGTAAATTTTTCTCCCTCTTTCTTAACAGCAACATTATTTTTGTCATTGCCCTTGAACTTCCTCTTTCCTTTGTCTCCATGACTGAAAGGCTTCTTGTTACCCTCATGAGTTTCATTCCTTCTTCTCGCTTCCAAATGAGTGGCCTGAACACAAACTTCATCTAGATTTGAAGGATTAAACATGAGTATTGTATGTCTCAAATAACTATGTAAAGCTCCAATGTATTTAAGTAAAGTTTCTTGAGAAGAAAAATCTACTCCCAAAACCAAAGCTTGTCTCCTAAATTCTTGAGTAAAGTTTTGTGCATTTTGTCCTTTAGCTTGTCTAAAATTTTGCCAATCCATAGTAGCTTTTTGTATATATGTCAATGGGTAAAATTGTCTTTTAATTGCAACAATAAAATCATTCCAAGAGGTTAAAATTTTACCATGTTTCTTCATGTCTTCTTGAGTCTTGGATTCCCACCAAATGAGTGTTGCACTATCCCATCTTAAAGAAGCAAGTTGAATCTTAGTTTCATCATCTTGAATTTTTTGTATCCTACAATACACCTCAATCTGACGAATCCAATTATCTAATTTCTTAGCATTTACCTCTCCATTGTACATTGGCAATTCRAATTTAATATCAAGCTTTAACAAAGGAATTTGTGAAGGAGTTTTACCATGTCCTTTTGGAGAATTTGGAAGAGGTCTTGAACTAGTAGAAGAAGAAGAAGAAGGTGAGGGTGGTGGAGAAGCACCATTCCCTCCATTTCCATTTGGAGTTTTATCACCACTATCTCCCTTGTGCTTTGAAGGGTTGGAACCTTCACCTTGCAACCTTGTATTCCTTTCTTCCATCAAGAGTTTCATCATTTCTCTCATTTCCATGAAAGCTTTTCTGAGATCTTCATCTTCTGCAGGAATATGTTCATGACTCTTTTCATGAGCCATACTTGGTGAATGCCTCCTTGAAGCTTGCGGTGATGATATAATCTTTCTTCTTGAAGGATGAGAACTTGGCTCTACAAGTTGACCTTCTCCTCTTGTGAGTTTCAACCTTGTGAGCATCAGAAAACAAAACACTTGCAAATAATCAAGTCTTCAAAAACCTATGCTCTGATACCAACTTGATCTAAAAATGAAGAAGACTTGTATCCTTGAAAATATTTGCAAGTTTTAATTCATGTGTTCAAATGCAAATGGATCAATTTTGCAAACACAACTTTTATATAAATTACACATTCAAGATGCATATAAACAACAACAAATAACAGTGAACAGAAAACACATAACACAGCAAATGATAAAGGAGTTCACTCCTCTCTTGGGCTACATCTCCTGGTCCAGCTTTCAATGGATCTTTTGTATTATTTGCTCAAAGTGTTCAAATGTGTGCTTTAAAATGCTCAAAATGTTAAACAGATGGTTCCAATGGCTTCAGAATGTCCAAAAACCCCTAGCTGGGATTTTTCGGCACATCGTTTGACCAAAAATTGAAGAAGATAAGCTTCCTGGAAGTTCTCCTTCAAACTTGCTATCTCTGGATCGTCAAAATGCACCTTTTGCTCCTCAACCTAGCCCCCACGCACATATATGTGTTAAAACCTAGCACCAGATGCAACCGCACAAATGGTGTGAACTGTAGGACGGTTACGCGCTAGCCCCTAAGAGCCAAGTCCGTGGGCACATGGGCCACCACATGACCTCGCGCACATATAAAAGGGGCCAAGCCCAAATCAAATGATAGAGCGACAAGTGTTGGCACGGTTTCATAACCGTTGGTAATAAAACTCCCACGCAATACATTGACCATCGGTCATATATGTATAGACCACCGGTTATATGTGTTATGGCCCACCAGTTATATGTGTTATGGCTTCGTTTGAACCGCGCGCGGGTAGTCACATATATATATACATATGGACGGGGGTTGGGGCTAAGCCCCAGCCCTGTCCGCGCCCATTCCAAACCACGTTGCAATTCAAATATAAACAAAATCATATAGTGGTAAGAACCACTACAGTGGCGCGCCGGTTGGGCGGCTCTTCCCAAGGCCATACCCCTGCCCGAAGGTCGCAGGGTCGATTCCTGCCGACTACACAAGTTTTAACCAATGTTTAGGTGACATGTGGCGGCCATTGATTGGGCCACGTGTCGTCATCCCATTTGCCATAAACAAGCCGCGTGTTATACGCCGACTCGTCCACACGATTGCCAACACATCTGCCACGTGTTGTACGGTCTGCCACGTCAGCATCCGTACAAACTGTATGGACTGTACAGTCAGCAAATTTTTATTTTTTTTTGTCGTTTTGAACAGAACGTGATATCTCTCTCATCCGATGTTTGTTTGAACCCGAACGAGTTGCGTTGGGTTCGTGACGACGAGGCCTACGCTCATGTTTGATTTGAAACGATTCCGAGCACTTTGAATTTTTTAGCAAAATTTGATCCCCTGGATTAGTTATAAAAATAATCTATTTTTAAGGTCACAACCAAGCCAGACATCAAATTGGTGTATGAGACCCCCTCCGCCCAGCGATTTGACTGGTAAAGTC
Source organism: Picea engelmannii (assembly GCA_009831015.1). Classification (NCBI taxonomy): domain Eukaryota; kingdom Viridiplantae; phylum Streptophyta; class Pinopsida; order Pinales; family Pinaceae; genus Picea; species Picea engelmannii. Next base: position 214,255 of record ML785810.1, read on the forward strand.
TAATTAGGTATACATACCCTACCCCCCTCTGGATTTGAACTTGTGACCTCTTAGGAGGAAACACATGTTCTTAACCATTAGGCTTGTTATTGCACAATCTGTAGTTGCCTAAAGCCCAAAGCAAGTGGATGTAAGATTGGCGTAACAGGGAGTGACCTATCACTGTCACCTTAGTAGGAAACCCCTTTCTATTTAGGAGTATGTCACAGTATCTCAGGGGAGATGTCCCCAGTGACCCGAGGGTTTGAGGGCAAAGGTAAAAGGTACAAGATAGTACCTCCCCTCTCGCAGGTCACTCAAGTCAAAGGTTCTTATGTCTTATAGAGATGAAGCAAAAAGGTAAGTAAGGTGTACATGCTCAGAACAAGACAACAAATAGAAAAAGAGTGCAATTTTCAAGTACCATATGATGTTAATGCTTCATAAGACCATGAACCTCTAAAAAATAAGTAAGTTGATATAAAACCGCAACAATGTAATTATTTACAACAACCACAATAATTATGCCTTGAGAATGCTTGAAAATGACAAGAAAATATAGCTCTAAGTTGACAGAATGATAACAACTTGTCAGAAGCAAAAATGGCAAGGTCTAATCAGCTTTCAATGTCACTTTTTAAGATAAATTTGATGTTGTTAGATGGTTGTAGCAATATTTTGCAACAACAACAAGTTAGTCAATGGATTAGTCTAGTATAAGGTTAGTAGAAGTTAGTAAATGTTTCAACATTTATTAGGAACAACATATGATTGTTGTAAAGGTAACATTTGAAGATATCATTCCATATCATAAATGGGATCCTCATTAGAACCAATCACATCCCACTTCTTTACTCTTCATTTGCTAGACTTTTCTAAGGAGACCTTGACCTAGGTGAACCTCTAGAGCTCTAAAGTATTAGCACTTTAGTGGTTATTACCTAGTCAATTGTTGCTTCCAATATCTTTTTAATAGTCTAAGGGAGGAAGGTTTGTTAGAGCCTAAAATTGCTTACACTCTAGCAAATTCATCTTTAGGGTTTGGATGCTTGAGGCCTTGAAGAGCCAACACCTCTTCCATCCATCTCTTCTCTTTAGGAAAGTACAATCATTGTGTCATTTATTCCAAGAGAAAATCGTCATCTATAGACTCCATTACCCTATAAAGGCACTAGTTCACCCACTAGAGTGATTGATTGATCAAAACAACTCTCAAATTGTCTTCTTTGAAACATTTATTAACTTCTACTAACCTTGGACTAGACTAATCCATTGACTAACTTCTTGTTGTTGAAAAAGATTGCTACAGCCATCTAACAACAACAAATTTATCTTAAAAAGTGACATTGAAAGCTGATTAAACATTGCCATTTTTGCTTATGACAAGTTGTTATCATTCTGTCAACTTAGAGTTGTATTTTCTTGTCATTTTCAAGCATTCTCAAGGTATAATTATTGTGGTTGTTTCAAAACATTCATTGTTGTTGTAAATAATTACATTGTTGCAATTTTAATATCAGCTTACTTATTTTTCAGAGGTTCGTGGTCTTATGAAGCACTGACATCGTATGGTACTTGGAAATTGCACTTTTTTTCTATTTGTTGTCTTGTTCTGGGCAAGTACAACTTACTTACCTTTTTGCTTCATCTCTATAAGACACAAGAACCTTTGACTTGAGTGACCTGTGAGAGCGGAGGGATTATCTTGTACCTTTTACCTTACCCTTCTCAAACCCTCAGGTCATTGTGGGCGTCTCCCCTAGGGTACCTAACATACTCCTAAATAGAAAGGGGTTTCCTATTAAGGTGGCAGTGATAGGTCACTCCCTGTTACGCCAATCTTGCATCCACTTGCTTTGGGATTTAAGCAAGTACAGATTGTGTGATAACAAGGCCCACTCAGGTTGTATCAACAAATATATCAATGAGGGTTTAATGTTATTAATATTATATCAACAAATTTTATTTTATTTTCCGTAAAAAAATTGTCTATATTATCACAAAAGTGTAATACAAGTTCCAGTCTTCAAATCTGGTTGTTACTTTCAACCTTTTGCCAACATTCATGTGCATTGATCTCAAAATCATTGATCCTTTTGTTGACTACTATCATAAACCAGGCTTTACAAAAAAGGATTAAAACCTGAATTCCATGGCTTCAATCTCCTTCCCTTCAAGAAATTCATAGTATCTCAATCCACCTGTTGGGAGGCCTAGCACTTCTTTGGACAATTCATCTGCTTTGATATTCAATTCTCTTAATAAGTAAAGAAAAGAAATCCATTCAAAGGAGCGGTAAGCAAGTTTGATGCCCCGCAATATATTTTGAGTTCTTATATCTTGCACAAATATTTTTCCATTAGCCTGTTGAAGATTTGCAACTTTCGGTAGTCATTCTTCACAAGAAAGTACAAGAGGACCCATCTATACCATTATAGAAGCCCCAAGAATAAATTGAAGACTCAAGAAGAGAAGTCATCCCCACCAGTAAAAGACATAAATAATTAAGTAAATTTGAAGACCCAGAATAAAAATTCAGCCCTAGACAGGCGCCCAGATTAGCATAAATAAAGGATTGGGTCATTTCATTTGGACAGGAAAACAGTTCTCCTTTCTGCAGTGCGCACAAGGCAGTTGTAGCTATGTTATTTCGCTATATCTTGGTTATGGTTATCTTGGAGAGTGCACCACACTTGGAGAATCTCTTGCTTGGTTGTTCTTGGCTATCTTATTGAGGCGCTAGCCTTGGGAAGGACTTTCTCTGGATGGGATTCTAATCTAGTGATGGTGATGTACTCGTAATATCTTGGACTAAATTCTTCTATAAGAAAGGTTGTTGGGTTTTCTCTCAAGGTTGGGTTTCCCAGGATAAACTCTTGTGTTCTTGTGTTGTGTTCTTGTGTCTAATGTGCATGGTCAATATTTCTAGATCTTATTATTTTCGTTGCATTGTTGTAGTTGAGATTTTCAGTGTATAGTTATTCTATGATAATTGTTGTATGAAAATGAATCTTGTTATTAATCATAAGGCAATAATTATCAGATCTAATAATCATAAAAGTCAATATGGTATCAAAGCTAGCTGAAATATTGTCACTACAAAGTTTTTGTTTGCTACTACAATTTGTCGTTGCACAAACCTTAACTTATCAAGATCGTTGAGCAACTTATTGGAGGACGCTGAGATTAATTTTTCTATAGATCAGCTCGCCCTACCCTAGCGCACCTCCTGGTAGTCTTAGATTGCAACTTAGTGAAAGTTGAAATTTTACCTAAAACCCACGACTACAATTGCAACAACTTTCTTTGTGAAGCTCGTTGAAAATTTATTGGGTTGAATTGAGGAAAAAAAATTGTATAGAGAAACTCACCTTGCCCTAGCACACCTACTGCACTTCTCAGATTGACTTTCCGTCAAAATTGAAATTTTTAGGTTTTTCAAGCTTACTGACATTTTCCTGGACATTGAACTTTTTGTTATCTTGATTTTGTGATTTCTTCATGTACTGATGGTGTCTAGTTTCAGATTAAAAGACAAGTTGGATGGTACTACAAATTTCATAGGTATGCATGTGTATATGTTTCCAAGTTATATAATTTAGCAGAGTATGAGGGTGTTTATAGGGGATGTACAAGGGACCTTGTCTAAGCAATGACCCAAAGGGATCATTGGATCTAGTGCATTCAGAGGAATAGCACACCCTCCCTAGAAATTTAGACTCCAAGTCCCAGGTTTGATTGATGTATTTTGATTTGCTTTCTTTTAAGTATATCAAATTTTAATACTTATAGCATCTCAAGGAAATGTTGTAGTTATGACAACAGCCTTTAAGAGGGTTATTACTGCTAAATACTACTGGTATGTTACAGAACTAAAATCCAATATTTGGTAGTACTTAAAATACTGTTATGATCATTATGTAAATGCTCATTGTTTAGTACTAATGATGCACTTGTTTGCAATATGAATTTAATCTCCTCTAGGAGATGTTCTTGGTTGTTGTCTTTGTCCCACGTAGGTTACCTTGTAAATTCCATGGAGATGTTCTTGTTTAGTTATGGGCAAGTTACCGCGGAGGAATGATCGGTGACAACATTGGAGAAGTGTTGTTCTTGTTCTTACTTTTGTTCTTGTTCCAGGCAGGTTACTGTGATTGGTCACAACACTAGAAAAGTGTTGTTCTCGTTTCTTATTCTTGTTCTTGTATTTTTGTTTTGACTCTTGTATCGAGTAGTTCATAGGCGATAGCTCTGAGAAAGAGTTATAGTGACGATTGTTCTTGTTCCTATTTTTTGTCCTTGTTTATATTTCTTAATCATAAGAATATTTTTCTTGTCTTCTATTTTCCCTTGTTATTGCTCTTGTTTCAGGCAAGTCATAGGTGATAGCTCTGAGAGGGAACTATTGTGAAGGTTGCGGGAGGCAATAGATTAGATAGTCTCTAGTTTGAGACATGGAGCAGACTATCCATACATAGAGTTGTGTACATGACAATATACATCCATGTATCGAAGGTGAAGAGGACAATGTTAGAACCTTCTAGAAAGAAGGATACTTTTGTGGGATACAGAGTGTTTCACATGGAGATTGATTGTGAAGAGCATAAGTCTCTAAAGATGACCATATAGATTCCTCTAGTCCATTTGTTCACTCTTCATATCATCAGGAAGAGTCAGTAGAGCCAACCGGGTCAATGGATATACCTGGAGATATTGCAATGACCAGGAAGAGGCCAGCGTGGTTTTGTGATACCTTGCAGGATGCAGTATGGCATGCAGCTCATCGTGATACTTTCAGGGACAACAAACTACCTCAGAGATTCTCAAGTTACTTGGAGTCACATCATTGATTCCAAACCTTCCAATTATGAGGAGGAGCATGTGGCTCCACCAGTGGTGAGGCAGATGGCCCCACCAAATACCATCTCAAAGGGAGCCAGAGTTTAGAGGGAGTCAACCCTCAGGATCCAGTAGGGAGGAGCAACTGCCCAGGACAGTTCATTGGAGATCAGACTTCATAAGAGATCAGAAAATGCAGAGGGAGAAGATGGCTCCAGAGATTGTACAGACTCAGAGGGAGTCATGTTTCAGAGGGAGCATGGTACTCTAGGATCGATGGATATTTGATGAGCTTGGTTTTGACCAAGAATGATGCAGACTCAGAGTGAGCCTAATCTTAAAGAGAGTCAGTTGACTCAGATGAAGAGACGTTCATTCAGAAGGAGTTCCTCCTCAGATTCAGGTGGGAGAGAGACATCCTCTAGGATTGACAAACATGTGTCATCAGTTGAGGAGGCTTCTAGTATATGTGAGATCTCCTGGGAGGTTACACTTACTTCAATAGACCTTGCTACAGTGACATAGGAGCCAGCCAATCAGGAGGATTGTGTGTGGACTTTGTCTCAGTCGCAGAGGGAGCAACCTGTGAGGTAGACTAGACAACAAATCCTTCTTCAATGACAGATGGAGTTTGCCTCAGAGTTTGAGGTAGAGGATCTTGACCAGATGTACTATTGGGTTTAGAGGTGTGACAGATATCAAATGAGATCTTCCTCAGTCAGGGGATAATGATGAGATTCAATATGATGGACTGCAAGTCCATAATTACACCTATGGAGACAAATATGAAGAAGTTGAGAGATTCTACTTCATATTCAGATTTGGTGAATCCCACGATGTACAGGAAGTTGATTGGATCCTTCATGTACCTGGTTAGCACCACGTCGGATACTTGTTTTGCACCTTGAGCCAGTTTATGGTATAGTCGAGACACTACCATTAGGTTGCAGCAAAGCATGCATCTGTGTGGTACAGTTGGACATTATATCTCTCAGATGATGGGGTGAAGCTGCAAAGATATACAAATTCTGACCAGGGGGGAACGTAGATCGAAAGAGAACCAATGGGTGTTGCATAAAATTAGCCATGGTTCTTAGCTTAGCAGTAAGCAGACTTTTGTAGCACTCAATACAACAAAGGTAGAGTATATCGCAGTCGGTGACGCGAGTAGTGAAACAATGTAGTTTCGGAGGCTTCTCGCAGAACTTCATTTGAGACATGGTGCAGATGAAGAATTTAGATTCCAACACACAAACGAGTATATTGATGACATTCTAGTAGCATCAGATGGGTCTGTGTGACCCCATAGCCATTCTCCCAAGATGGGTTTGTGTGACCTTGGTAGAATGATGAGCTCATTCATAGAGATTCACTATGATGAGTGGCCAAGTATGATGTGTGATGAAGAATGTCTTCCATAGCTAAGAAAGGAGTGATGATGATTAGAAAGGAATTCATTACAGGCTTACGAATGGATGACCCTGGTATAGTCCTTGATTTGAGGTGATTCCACGTGCCAGATAGCATCGGATGTCACTCTCTCGAGATTGGTGGTTTAACCAACAGAGAATGACAAATTCACTCACGGGGGTTTACTTGTGGTGACATTCACTTACAAGGATGTACTTGTGGAAGTGAATGGTCCAGGTGTGGTCTTCATTAAGACCCAAGGTGCTAGACACAGTTGTATGGAGATTGATCACCAACATGGCTCATGAAGACAACCTTTCTATGACAAAATAAATCCAAGTATGGAGAATGCCTCCCTCGTTGAGAGGGAGAGTTGAAGATTTGCAACTTTGGGCAGTCATTCTCCACAAGAAAGTACAAGAAGACCCATCTACACCATTACAGAAGCCCCATCAAGATATTGAAGACCCGGGAAGAGAAGTCGGCCCCACAGTAAAAGATAGAAATAATAAAGTAAATTTGAAGACCTAGAATAAAAAGTCGGCCCCAGATAGACGCCCAGATTAGTATAAATATAGGACTAGGTCATTTCATTTGGATAGAAAAATAGTTCTCCTTTCTGCAATGCGCACAAGGCAGATGCAATTGTGCTATTTCATTATATCTTGGTTATGGTTATCTTAGAGAGTGTGCCACACTTGGAGAAGCTCTTGCTTGGTTGTTCTTGGTTATCTTATTGAGGAGCTAGCCTTGGGAAGGACTTTCTTTGTATGGTATTATAATCTAGTGATGGTGATGTACTCGTAATATCCTGGACTAAATTCTTCTATAATAAAGGTTGATGGGTTTTCTCCCAAGGTTGGGTTTCCCAAGATAAAATCTTATGTTCTTGTGTTGTGTTTGTTATCCCCATTTTGTGGGATAACTAAGGAGATTATGTCTTGAGGCCCTTAGGTTGCAGATATGGAGTGTCGAGAGATTAGATGACCAATAGTGTCCACTTGCAAAGATGGAGACCCTTCTCACCACCATAGAGGTCAGGATTTTCAGGATGGCATCCACCACACCCGTTGGCTTCCCAAAGGAAATCGGCCTTGCTCCATGAGGTACAAGTCATGTATTATGGTGAGTGTCATTTCAATATTTGAGGCATTTTGAGTATGTTGTATCTTATGCTTATTTAGATTTCATGATATATGCTTGGACATTATGCCTTTTGCCTCGTGTCACCTTAGAGATTGGCATTATTCCCCAGTAAGTGGTCTTCCTCGAGAATGGATTTGTTCCTGGGAACTCCCTTGAAGAGCCATCGTACAGTTCCCAACCATAATTACCACTTTCCATCACTAAACCCCCCCCCCCTCCCATTTCCTTATCTCTTGGGATTTTAGAGTGTATTGAACCAAGAAGGGGTTGTCCCTCACTCTATGGGAAGAAGGGGTTGAAGGCCTAGGGGGATTGTTATTGGTTAAAAAATATAAAAGCCTATATATATATACCTTCCAGATGCTTCGCCCAGGGATCGCCCGAGAAAGCAATGAAACGCTTCTCTATAAGAAAAGGGGGGCCCACAAGAATAAATGAGTATGAATGCTTTAAGGGTTAGTTGGAGGATAGGAGGTCTCATCATGAGTCGACCTATCATGATCATGGATATCTAGTGGTATGACATTACCATCATCTGGTCATCAAACCAGGGTAATGGCTCTCAGTTGCATGGTTGAGAGAAAGGGGGTCTCATCACGAGCCAACCTTTTCATTTCCACAAGGTATTTATGAGTGACAGTGTCATTATCTGGACACCACGCCAGGGTAGTGACCTTCAACTCATCCTTAAAACATAAAAGAAACAAAGAATGGCAAGAGAATGGGCTTGGAAAAAGTGCATTGCAAACGAAGGTGCCACACACCCTCTATAAAGGCACCCATGAATGAGACACTACAACCCCTTGTATGTCATGAAACCCATGCCCAGTGAGTCTTGATCCTTAATCACTTCATCCACTTCACATGGATTAGAGAGGGATAACTTGGGAAGCACTCCTTGACCTAGGGAAAGATATACCCAATAGGACACCTTGTCAACCCTTCCATATCCAAGTTTGGCAAGTCGCATAATGTCTTTGAGCACTTACTTGTTTGACCAGGTAATCTTTGATGCACATGCCTAGGTGGCTCATCTATTGATTTGATTTAATCATCATGATATTTTGACTTGATATCCTTGGAGGGCGTGTTTATTTGTCTTTGCAGGACCTAGTTTGTGGACAGTTTTGGAGGAACAAGCCTAGCTTGGGCTTCCATGGGGATTGAATCCCAGAAGTTGGATGTCAATGGCCCGCATGAAGGATGAGAGAGACATAATTTCATAGGCCTAAAAGACAACCTAGAAGACATGACCTAGCCTTTACATGCCAAACGTTTTTCTTAGGAGAGGCAAAACGTCATCTTTAGAGGCATGACATCACCTAGAAGGGCTAGGGTTTGGTGGTGAAGTTATTACTCATTGACACATGGAAGTTTTGAGGAGAATGAGGCCTTGACCATGAGGAGATGGCCTAGATGATTGACATGTGTCCTTTGGAGGCATAACGATGCTTCTCTAACACCAATGACTTGCTCCTAGTGTCAAAAGGTCCCCTAAAGGGGTGACGTCACCTTAAGTTGGGCTTTCCTTTTGTGTAAAAGTGAATTTAAAGATGAATTGTTTAATAGTATTTGTGTAAAGGGGAAAGATTAGGGTTGTTGACCCATAATCTTGTGGTTTACCCTAAAAATTATGTGGGCAAACTATGTTAGTGACATTTTGTATAAATATAGATCATAAGATTTCATTTTGAATCACATCTCTCCCATTTTGGAGAGGTATTGGATGGAAATTTTCTCTATCTTTGGCTATTTTCTCTCTTGTGCTCTTGTGTATGGCTACTTTCTTGGTTATTGGTTGGTGGAAGTGATGTGCTAGCCTTGGAAGGCTCTTCTTTTGCTATTGTGATGGTTTGTCTTAGCATTTTTCCTTGAATTGGTAAGGCTTTTACTTTGTGCTATCATTTTTTATTCAAGTCAAGGTTATTTTTCTTGAGCTAGGTGGCAAGTATAAGGGCATACACCCCCACCTTAGCCTCCATCATTTTATGCTTAAGTATTGTTGATTTAATAAGGGTTTATTAAGAGAAGTATAAGTGCATACACCCTATTAGGTTAAACCCTAGCTAGAGATACTTGCCTTGGGGAGTAAGAGTATTTACACCCCTAAGGAGGTAGTACCTCTAGCTCTTTCTTTTCTTGACTCCATTAACCCAATCATTAAATGCACTAGTCATCACTTGTTGCATTGGAGATATAAAAATTTTGCTTTGGGAAACGTGAAATTTCGTGATTTTGAAGTTGTTGCTAGTGGAATCAAATCTATACTATAAATGCTTGCTTGAGCCACTAGGGCATTTCATTTCTCCAAGTATTTTTTGTTGTTGTTATAAATTTAACCTACAGCCATTAGGGCTGCAGAAAAACCTAACCAAACTCTTCAATAACTCCTAATTTGACTATTGAAAATTGCCTAAAATCTGCCCACATAATCTACTAAGTACAACACATCTTTTGGAAAGTTTTGAGCAATTTTAGTGGTTAAATATCTTGTTGTAATGAAAAGTTTGTTACAGCCCTAAGGTTGATAAATATTTTTCCAGATAGTTTTTTATGACAATGTTTCTTTTGTGCTAAAGTCTTGCTCTATCATTGTTGAGTTAAACTAGTTTTTACTAGCTTGTCTCGTGCTTATTCAATTAGACCTTTAGCACTTATTTTGCAGCCCTTATTTTCTTTTATATGTTGATATATATCACTTATTTTTTCTGAAATTAGGGACAGCAAGCTTAACTTGCTTGTACATCTAACATATTATACACAAGTGTGGTTTTTCTTGTGTATTGGACAGGTACAATCACTTTTGCAAGTACCCAAAGACTTGGAAACTTTAAACCACCCAGAAACGAGTCATCAAAGACACTTTTCTCTTACATCATTGACCTTTAGGGGGATACTTCTCTTCCTTCCCTTCCATCCGTCTCAATCCCCCCAGGGTCATCGGGATCGCCTCCCTAGAGTGACCTAGTCACCCTTGAAGCATGGGACCTATATCGAGGTTGCATTGGGTATAGTACAATTGTCGCCAATTGATGGTTGGGTCGGGATTTTCCCAACCTACAACTTATGCAATAACAATGTTCTTGTGTCTACTGTGCATGGTTAATATTTCTAGATCTTGTTATTTTCGCTGCATTGTTATAGTTGAGATTTTCGATGTATAGTTATTCTATGATAATTGTTGTATCAAAGTGAATATTGTTATTAATCATAAGGAAATAAGTGTCAAATATGAGAATCATAAAAATCAACATAGCCTAGTCTATCACGAGCTTGGAATCACCCATCACTTGTAGCTTACTGACATTTTTTTCTTTTGTTGTCTCAAGAAGAGTCTATAAGGCTATGAACTCTGCTCTATTATCAGAAACTTGTCCTAGCGCATATCTAATAAAGATGTGATGAGTATGGTTGATGTAAAGAACCACCCCTACTCTGCATCTAGGCGGGTGCCCCTGACTGGCATTGTCGAAATATCCCCACGAGATTCCAAAATCTAATTTTGGGAGCATCAGAAAGTGCGGGACTGTCTCTTTCAGCTTGTTTAAGAATTCCATCGTTTGACCAATAGTTGGGGCTAATGTCACTTTCAATGGCACTAGTTTTTCTTTGAAAATATTTGCGTTACACGCCCACCACAGATTATTAATTAAAATGCTTGGTAAGCTTGCATAAAGCTTCATTGTCCTGTCCATTAACCAATATTTTACACATTCTTCCAGATTTATTTTGTTCCAATCATTTTTAGCCTCTGTCTTTTCCTTGACAATTTGAAAGACCTATGTTGCATATGGACAAAAAATAAACAAGTGAGAAATTGTTTAAGAGTGTGCTTTGCATAATGAGCACCAATTGGGCCCGTTCCATCCTCGTTTAATGATATTTTCCACAGTTAACAACTTGTTGTTTAGTGCAAGCCAAAGAGTTAGTTTACATCTTGGAGGGGCATGAACTTTCCACAATTTTCCCCACCACCTTTTTTTTCACCCGCAAGGCATAATTCAACCTAGGTTTTGTAACCTTGTTCTGTTGTGAACGTTTCGTTCTTGGGGTTTTTTGTCCAAACCAAAACGTCATATGCTTCCTCGTCTAGAATAATGTGGTTTTCACATAACATACCCACAAAGGAATTCCATTCATATGACAGGTCTTCTGGAAGGTTTAAAGCATTAGCAGAAATCCACCTCGCCCTTCCTCTCAGTTGCGGTAAATCAGATTTAGCATCATTTAGAGTTATGATTTTGTGGTCGGCTAGAGATTGAACCAGCGGTAAGGAGAGCGTGAAATTATCCCCAGCTCCCAACCATGGGTCTTTACTGATCCTGATGTTATTTCCACTCCCTATCTTTTGGTCGTCCACTGACCAACTAGAGGGAAGGCTTGGACCAAGGCTTTCCAAACTATAGATCCATTTTTGGATTTGTTTGAGGATCGAAACCATTTGTTGATGGATTGGTTAGGGAAATATTTTGACGACACTACTCGGGTCCAAAGAGAGTCTCCCATGGTTAGTCTCCAAAGGTTTCTCCCTGCTAAAGCTTTTGCAAAGAGGTGGATGTTTTTGATTCCCCATCCGTCGAACTCCTTAGGGAGAGAAATCGTGGACCACTTCGCTAAATGAGGGACTTTCCTATGCCCTAACCATAGGAAGTTGGAATAGAGGCTTTAGATTTGTTCAGAACATCTTTGGGGATGGTTGCAATGGAGTTCCAATACACAGGGATTCCTTAGAGGACCGCTTTCTATAGAACTAGTCTTCCTCCTCTGGATAACAGTGGGTGAACCGAAAGGGAAATATGAGCTTATATTTTGCAAATAAGCCAGTCCCAGTTAGATATTCTATATTTGTTTGGTTTTAGGAAGAATTTGAGGTATTTAAACCCTTCATCCAGAGTCTTGGAGGGAGCAGGTAGAAGTGATAGAATCGCATTGCGATCAGCATCAGGACAATTATATACTATGATACAATATTTGTCCATGTTAATAAATATTCCTTTGGATTTGCAAAAAAGATATAGACTATCCTTTAGGGACTTAGCATTACGGACAGATTTGGTTATGCTATAGAATATATCATCTACAAATTGCAAATGGGAGATTTTTTCATTGTTCATCACCTTTATTCCTCTCAGAGCACCACTACACTTGGATTCTTTTAGGATCATGCTCATGAAGGCTTCTACTATGATCAAGAATAAGAAAGGGGAAAGCGAACATCCTTATCTAAGGCCTCAAGTGGCCTTAAAAAACCTTGAAGGAGCACCATTAATTAGGAAAACAAAGGAAACACTCTACAAACAACCCATGATCCAATTTACCGAGTTAAGGTTTAAGCCTAATTGGATCAAGGCTAGCCGAAGGAATGTCCAATTGACCCTATCATATGCTTTAGAGAGATCCAATTTAAGAAGGGTCGCTTTAAGCTTCTTTTTTTTTTTACAGAATGCAACTTTTCTTGGGCAACTACAATGGCATCATGAATTTGTCTATTATGTAGAAAACCAAATTGCTCTTCTCCAATGAACTCACTCATCAATGGCTTTAGAAGACGTGTAATCACCTTGGATATTAATTTATATATTACATTGCAACATGATATCAGTCTGTAGTCCCCAAATGAGTCTCCATTTTGTTTCTTTGGGATTCGGCATATGATCATAGAGTTGGAGCCGATAATTCTACCATTACTTTTGGATTATCTAACTACCTTAAGTATATCCTCCTTAATCAGATCATAAAAGAACTTGAAAAACTCAACCGTGTAATCATCAGGACGAGGGTTTTTTCCATTTTGCATTGAATGTAGAGTAGACTGGACCTCTGATTCTGATACCTTTGCCTCCATTATTTGGTTCATTTCCTCCGTAAAAATCATTGGGAACTTGGAGATAGCTGAAAGGATTTCCTAGATTGGAAATCCTTTAGGTTCCTTGAATTGGGATTCAAAATATTGATCCCTCGCTACAGCGTTATCTTGGAAGGAGCTTACCGGATTTCCTTCTGCATTTTTTATTTCCCAAATTGTATTGCTACTTTTCCTATAGTTTGCATATTGATGAAAAAATTTATAGTTGTTGTCTCTAGCCTCAAGCCATAATGCTCTACTTTTCTGCCTCCATAATGTCTCTTCCTTTTCAAGCCATGCAATTTTACGAACCTCTTGGGTCTTTAGTTCATCTATAATTGTTTTGAAGGGGGAAACTGAATCAAGAGATGAGACTAGGGAGGAGATTTTCTCCTCTATCTCAAGAATTTCTCTCTGGGTTCAAGCTTTAAATATAGGAATCCATTGCTTGATTTCTCGTTTGACCCTTGCTAAATTATCCGCCATTTGTTTCATCATAGGGCCGGGTTTTGTGGAATCTAAACTTCATCATTCCAAGAGGACTAGGTTTTTGAAGTGCTCTCCATCCAGCTATATTTTGTTGATTTTCAATGGAGATAGCCTCGAACATCACTTGTAAAGAGATAGGACGATGGTCAGATAATCCCCCGACTTCCACAGTCAACTTGACTCGAACTCTAGAATCAAATATATGCTTTTAGACTAAGAATCGATTCAGTCTCTTTGCCACTACCTCCTATCCTGGCCTACCATTCCTCCATGTTGGTATCATTTTGATAGGTTCAACGTCAATTAACTTTTGATTTTCCATTAAGGAGACGAAAAATTCTCGCATGCCATCAATTCTGGGGTTTGAACCCCATACCTCTCTCAGGGAAATTGTGAAGTTGAGGTCCCCGCCTATTATGGACTAAGGTTTAATTAATACACATGCAAGAATAAGGTCTTCCTAGAAGGGATTCTGGTTAGAATAAGGCTTGTAAATATTTATAAAGTTCAAGGTCTTATCAAGGTTTTTATGCTTCAGAATGACTGCAATAGCTGACCCAAATGTCGAAGTATTTGTAGCCATAAAATTAGGGTTCCATCCTGTAATTATTCCTTCGGACATGCCTTTTGCATCAATAGTGCAAAATGACCAATTTTTCAGCCAAGACCCTAGAGAGTTTTTGGCGTTTTCTCCACTACACATGGTTTCTTGAATCATTACAACATTAGGTTTGACGTTAACCAGCAACCGCTTGAGGGATAATTTTTTCAAGGGGGGGGGGGGGCACCCCTCTAGCGTTAAAAGATAGAATCATCATTGGGCAGGGGAACCAAGGGCTTTCCCTTCTCTAAGGGCCCTAGTGATAGAAATTTGTCTTCCATTTTTTATTTATGCCATTGCCTTTGCTTGTGCCTTAGAGAGGTGGGAATTTCTCCCTACCGAGTTGTCTTGGGGAGGGTCCATTTCCAAACCTCCTTTAGAGGGGATAGAGTTCTTGAGAGAGGTTTTGGAGTGGAGCTCATACCTCGCCCTTACAGTCTTGAGAGGAGATATGGATTTGAGAGATATAGAAGGGGAGGGGGGAGGAGAACCAGCTAAGAGGGAGAGGGGAGAGGAGGTGGGGGGAGGGATAGGAACTTCAGAGAGAGAAACAGTCCTAGAGTACAGGGGGGAACAAGGCCTAGAAGATAGGGACGGGACCGTTTGTGATTTCATGGTAGACGTCATTTAAGAATTGCACAGGGAGCCTTTCTAGGAGAAAACATGGGAGGTTGACCAGGGGACTCAATGCCCAAGGGATCCGCAAGCATGGGATTCAGAGGGGGACAAGAAACCCCAGAAATCATATCACATCCAGAAGGACCTTCCTCTTTTATATTTGATTCAAAAATAAGAGCATCTAAATAAGGAGATTTTATAGAATTATGTGAGGTTGGATTCTCATACTCGATAGGTGATTGTGTTTGAGGATCCAAAGATGTTTCCGCTTGGAACACCACCTGTATGAATTTTCCATTTTCCACTGACAAAGATTCCACATTCTCCTTTCTGTTCATTGTGGACTTCCTTCTCCATACCTTGGAATGGGTCTGGTAGAGAGGAGAGAATATGTTACAATGTGCTTTCAAATGACCAATCTCATGGAAACTGTGACACCGAAAGGGGATCTTCCAATAATCCACCTTTTGATGCCAAGTTTTGGAACCCATCACTATATCCACATTGTCGACTAAACCCTCACTTGTGTCAACCTCCACTTGAATCCAGGCCCACCAAGATCTGGTTTTGAGAACCAGTTGGATTCCAATCTATGAAAAACCCCAATCTTGTTGTCAATGGTCTCTAGTGCTTCCTTTGTCCAAAACACCAGAGGGAGGCTTGGTAGAGTTTCCCATACTTTCTTTCTAGCTACTAGTTCTCTCGAGGGGTCAAACTCGACTGTCCATTCATTTAACATCAAGCCAGAAGGGCCTCATTCCTAGTTTCTACTGAGGAGAGCCACACTATCCTCTTGCGATTTAAGGACAAAGCAATTCCATCCAAGAACTAAAAAGTAAACTTCGGGGATATAGCCAAGCATTGGCTTCCATTCTTTCTCCATCCATTTTTTTAGGGCAGTGTCTCCAGCGTATTTTCCTTTAAAATAGACAACAAGAGCCTTGCCAATATAACCAGATATCTCTGCCCTTCTAATGTCTTTTCCCACGACCATTTCCACCTTTCCTCATTTTTCCCAAATGCACCTGGCTTTCTTCCTCCCAGCTTTCACTTTATTGTTCTACGAGATAATGGAATGTAGTTTTGGGATTTCAAAATCCTTCACAAGATCCAGATCTATAGCAGAGTCTCCACTTTGCGCCTTCCTTTGATTTCACGTCTTGTTCAGAGACAATGTAGCAAAGACGTCGGTTGATCTTCCAAGGAGAATACAGGAACCGGGAGAATTAAGAGCATGCAACTCATCGTCGGATGGAAAATCCTTCGTATGAACATCCCTTCCTTCTAATTCACCATTATTCCCAAGGCTCTTCGCGCATAATGGTGAATTGGAAGGACGCAACTGAAAAGGAAAATTCAAAGGAGCATGCCCGAAGGAAAGCGCTAGAAACAAGCCGAGAAGCATGTGGAAAGGAGGTAGATAAGGTATGTCCCCCCTTTAAATTTCAACATGAAATGGCCAAGATCAAAATATTTGTCCCCTTTAACGAACTTATCAGAAAGGGTGAATATCGGGAGCATATTATTAAAATGCTTAAAATGGAAAAAACTCCTGATACTTTGAACGTCCAGGACTATCACCCTACCATTTTGTTTGCTCTGCATGTAGAGGATTCAAGCGATACTGAGGATGTTCCCCCGTTCTTTTTCAGTGTTAAAGTCCATTACATGACCCTGCATAACGCCATGCTGGACTCCAACGCGTCGCACAACCTCATGCCAAAGGTGATCATGGGCGAGTTGGGTTTGGACATAACCATGCCCTATAAGGACCTTTTTTCCTTTGATTCGAGGAAAGTCAAGTGCTTGGGTCTCATCAAAGACTTGGTCGTGTCACTGACCCAAATTCCTTTGAAGAACATGGTTATGGACATGGTCGTGGTAGACATACCCCCCTAAGTTTGGCATGCTTCTATCCAGGTCGTGGGTTGTGAAGTTAAAAGGGACTTTGCAAATGGACATGTCATATGCCACCATTCCTATCTTTGGCTAGGATACATGATTATACAGAGAAGTGATGTTGAAATACATGGTAAGTATTAATATGCAGTTGAATAACCATCCTATCTACTCAATCAACACCGAAGTCGGTTCCTCCATATTCTACAATGACCTTAGTTTTGAAGAGGAAGAACCGATGGTCGTTATGACCATTGATGATAAATTAGTGCGACAAGCAACAGAGTGCGCTGATATGAGGAACCGCGTAGAGAATGAGATATGGAACACGAGTTTCGACAACGCTTTCATAAAAGAAGGGGCAGGGTTCGGCGTATGGATAAACCCCCCCAAAGTGGGCTCAAAACTCTTCTCGTACAAACTCACTTTTGACTGTACAAACAACATGACCGAGTATGAGGCACTGATTTTAGGCCTAAAGGTTTTAAAAGAATTAGGCGTGGATAAGATAGCAGTGCACGGAGACTTCGAGTTGATTATAAACCAGGTGAAAGGCATATATCAGGCCAAACACCCTAGGATGAGAGCATATAGGAACTTGGTGTTGGACCTCCTCGGGAAATTCTCGAAGTATAATCTGTCGGTTATCCCGAGGGGGAAAAATCATATCGTTGATGCATTGGCCACCTCGGCCTCATTCTTAAAAATTCCCATCTTCCCTAACAGAAAATACGAGATCGAAGTCAAACACAGGCCGACAATGCCTGATAATATCAAATATCGGAAGGTGTTTGAGGACGATAAACAGGTGGAGAGATTTCTCCAAATGAGCGACGAGTTCACTAACGTAAACATTGATGACGAATATTTCTACGATGAAGATGGGAGTGCATATGCGCGCAGTGATGACGACCCTTTCCAGAACCAGATAGCGGGAAGGGACATAGTACAACTGAAAAATGACATCATCCCAAAGGGGTTAATGTCGCTGGAAAAGTTGTTTGATGAAAACGACGTGGCTAGAAATCCCAAGATCATCGCGAACGACGAGGATGTCGAAGACTGCAATATTGGGACTTAGGAGAACCCGAAAATAGTCAAATTGTCGAAAACGCTCAGTTGAGAGGTCAAACAAGACTACATCAAGCTCATGAATGATTTTCCTGATGTTTTTGCTTGGAGCTATGACGACTTGAAGGTGTATGACACTAAAGTAATTCAGCATGTCATCCCTCTCAAAGAAGACCAAAGGCCTTTCAAACAAAAGTTGAGATGGATAAATCCCCTGCTACTGTTGTTGATCAAAAAGGAGGTAAAGAAACTCTTCGAAGCTAAGATTATCATTTCTTTAAGGTTCTCGAAATGGGTGGCCAATTTAGTACCTGTAAGAAAGAAGAGCGATGAAATAAGATTGTGCATGGACTTCTGAAACTTAAACAAAGTATCCCTCAAGGATCACTACCCTCTCCCTAAAATGGACTATATCCTGCAAAGGGTGGTGGGGTCCCAGAAGATGTCCATGCTGGATGGTTTTTTGGGTTATAATCAGATCATGGTCCACCCGGACGACAGGGAAAAGACAGCCTTTACGACAGCACGGGGGACATTCATGTATGCCAAGATGCATTTCGGCCTGATGAACGTCGGAGATACCTTCCAGAGGGAAATGGACATAGAAATTTCCGATGAAAAGTACAAGTTTATTGTGATCTATCTGGATGACATCACAATATACTCTGATTCCGACGAACAACACCTCGGGTGATCCGGATTATTTTCGACACGAAATGCGAGCGGAGATATAATAAATAAATGCACAGAGATATCACAGATATTCAATAAGATAACATAAATGTATCATAGATGCAACCATAAACACATATATACAGTAATACACAATTTCTATTAATGAAAGAAATGTATAGAGACTGTAAAAATACAGAGTGAAAGACTCGCTAGAATGGTGGCAGTTTATCTCTGAGAAGAGATGTGATGGCTACTCGCATTCGCTAGAAGATGATTACAATGAGGCTCTGAAGGCCTTTTTACAATAAACAGGAATTCCAAAAACCCTAGACATCCAAAAACCTAACCCTAGGAGATGAAGCGCCAAAAGTCATGTGGGCCCCGTTTGGGTAAGTTAGTACATCAACTTCTCGGGGTCGTAACTTTTGCATACGATCTCCATTTTAGGCGTATGATAGCTCATTGGAAATTTATTGTCGAGGAGATTCATTTTGGAGGCTCAATCATGCCTTCATCTATCATTGAGAACCTCGATCTCGAAAAACCTTCATTTAGACCCTCAAAATGGCCCTGGAAGTTAAAACCTGCTAAAAATAGTAAATTGCCAAAATTGCCAGAAAAATGTTTTGAGCCGGTCGAAAAAGGTGGGTGGCCACCGATATCCACCTGGATCAATCCTCCCTCCTTAGGAAGCAATGGTCTCCATTGCATTGAGTTCTCGAGGGAGAGAAAAAAGAGTTTGTTGGATCTGCATCTTGGTGAGCTGCTTGTATTATTGGAGACGTCGCGCTGCTTAGTTTGTGGAAGTCTGTCATGAACCTGTTGAAGTTGAGTCTGTTCAACAAGTCGAGCTGCATGAGAGGAAGGTGTGCAGAACGAATCTTTGCTCTTTTCTGCAACCTTGCCGACCTTCTTCTGTTGGATAGAAGGTGCAGGGGGYGAGGCTGTAGTGGTTGCAGTGTCCTTTTGTTCCCCTTTTGAATAGATTGTGAAGAAGATGAATTGTGCAGTATGAAATACTACATTGCGACACTTTTTAGCTGGAACAATAGTTGGAACTACCTCTGGTATTCTGTAGAGATGACCCCCCAAAGTAACAATGACACTACGGGGTCGAGACTCATAAACAGCATGGCGTCTCCACATATATGGTTGGCCCAAGAGAACATCAAAGACATCCAGTGGGGAAACATGACATAACACCTCATCCTTGAAGGGTTGGATGTCGTATGACAATCGGCACTGTTGGTTGAAACGGAGATCTCGTCCTTGCTGAAGCCACCCGATGTTGTATGGCTACGGGTGTGGTGTTGTCGACAATCCCAACTGTTTGATGACCTCTGCTGAGATGAGGTTTTTCTGGCATAAAATGCAGCGGGGTCCCCTTCACCCACATCTGTGAATGAAAAATTCGCTCCCCCTCTTCAGGATCTGTTGGTTCTTTTGGTTGAATTGTTGCGGTCGCGAAAATCGCAGTGGGGTCTACGTCAATGATCTGTCCTTTACTAGTATTTTCAGAATCAGATTTTGAATCAGGGTTTGGCTCCTTGTCTTTGATCTCGTCCACCAATGACTATTTTGAGTGACATTAATCGTTGTTGTGCCATGGGATTTTGTGGAAATCACACCATTTTTCGGTGTCCTTCTTTGTCTTCCCATGACCCTTATTTTCCTGTGTCTTGGACTGGTTTTCAGGAGACTAGTTTTTAGGGTCGTCTTTTTCATACTTTGGTTGTTGCGGGATTGCAAAACCGAATTCTCGTTTGTTCTGGTGCTTAAATTTCTACTCAATTTTAATAGCATATCAATAATTAGCACCGAGTGATGAGATGTCGACAAAATCCACTTCAGTCTGGATGTATCTGTGTAGAGCCCCACGGTATTTCAGAACCAAATGTCGCTAAGAGTCTTTGATACCCAGCTTGGTGCGCAAGGTATGGAAGGTATTGGTGAACTCCGGAACTACTTGGCCCCTCTCTTGCCACAGTGTGGTCCATCTCATGTATTGGTCCTCATAGTTGCCAACATGGTAATATTGTTCCTTTACCGCATCCATAAAAAAATCCCAAGTGGGATCGACCCCATATATTCCAATTTCCTCTGTAGAAATTTTTTCCCAGTAATTTTCCTACCAATTTTAAACATGAGGCAGAGATTTAAGGAGTGCGAAGGTGATTTTTTCTTTGTCGAAAAAATTGTGAACAAAGAAATAACCTTCTAGCAGAGTTAACCATTTTTCTAGGGCTTTTGCATCTATCTGTCCTTCAAATACAGGAATATCAAAATTAATTTGTACCTTGAAAGGCGAGGTGCCTCCAAAGTGGTTGCTTGATGAAGATGTGCCTGATGCTATCGTCAGGCATTTAAGGATGTGGGAAAAATTCTCCATCATTTTGTCCCTCTGTCGCGTGAGAGCTTGCTCAAGAAACAGATTGATAGGATCGTCTGCTCCGTCGTTTTTCTTTTCTTCCGCCATTGAGGGTTTCTTTGGTGTGTGAGAGCAATTTTCTTCAAAAGAGACAAGCTTGAGACCCAAATTTCTATACTCGGACCTCGTTGGGGACATGCACTGAAAAAAATGATCAAGAACAGCCTGCTCTGATACCACTGATCTGGATTATTTTCGGCACGAAATGCGAGCGGAGATATAATAAAGAAATGCATAGAGATATCGCAGATATTCAATAAGATAACATAAATGTATCATAGATGCAACCATAAACACATATATAAATTAATACACAATTTCTATTAATGAAAGAGATGTACAGAGACTGTAAAAATACAGAGTGAAAGACTCGCTAGAATGTTGGAAGCTTATCTCTGAGAAGAGATGTGACGGCTACTCGCATTCGCCAGAAGATGATTACAATGAGGCTCTGAAGACCTTTTTACAATAAACAGGAATGTCAAAAACCCTAGACATCCAAAAACCTAACCCTGGGAAATGAAGCGCCAAAAGTCATGTGGGCCCCGATTGGGTAAGTTAGTACATCAACTTCCCGGGGTTGTAACTTTTGCATACGATCTCTGTTTTAGGCATATGATAGATAGTTGGAAAGGTATCGTCGAGGAGATTCATTTTGGGGGATCAATCATGCCTTCGGCTATCATTGAGAACCTCAATCTCAAAAAACCTTCATTTAGGCCCCTCAAAATGGCCTCGAAAATTAAAACCTATTAAAAATAGTAAATTGTCAAAATTGTCAAAATTGCCATAAAACTGTTTTGAGCCAGTCGAAAAAGGTGGGTGGCCACCGATATCCACCTGGATCATCAGGCACCTAAATAAATTCTTCCATAAGTGCATGAAATTCGACATATCATTAAATCCCAAAAAGTCACATTTCGGGATGCAAGAAGGGAAGTTGTTGGGGCATATATTTTCGAAGGAGGGAATTAAGATAGACCCCAGCAGGGTTGAAGGAATCCTAAAAATATGCACTCCGCGCAGTAAGAAGGAAGTGCAATCTTTCTTGGGAAAGGTAAATTTCTTGAGAAGATTCATCCCAAACTTGGCATAAATTATAAAACATATCACCTGCATGCTCAGAAAGGGGAGAGAGATCAAGTGGAACCCAGAAGCCATGAAATCATTTGAAGATATCAAGGTAGTGCTGACTAAAGCCCCTGTGTTGGCCAACCCATACTTCATGAAATAATTCATCTTTTTTTTGTTCTCCTCAGAGCATACTATTGTCGGTGTGTTGTTGCAGAAAGACAATCAAAACTTTGAGAATCCTATAGCCTATTTCAGCAAGACGCTCAAGGATTCTGCACTAAGGTACGACATTATGGATAAACAAGCATACGCCTTAGTAAAGGCACTAAATGAGTTCATAACGTACATATTACATTCCCATGTTATTGCTTACGTACCCAACAACTCAGTCAAGGATATCCTGACTTAGCCTGACCCTGAGGGAAGGAGAGGTAAGTGGATAGCAGCCATGCTGTAATATGACCTCTAAATCAAGCCCACAAAGATGATTAAGGGTCAGGGCCTCACAAATTTGATGGTGCAGTCGGACTGCGACGTTGTGTGGATCAACTTCATCGTTGATCTGTCGAAGAGTCATCAGGAAGAAGAAATTGTGCGGGTGTCTCAGAAGTTCGTCGATTCACCATGGTATACAAACATCATCTATGTGTTGAGGAATATACAGGCCCCTCCGGGTTTAAGTAAGACCAAGGCCAGATTATTAATTCTCAAAATGGTCAGGTTCTGCATCTTGGATAACTTGTTGTACTGGAAAGATCCTAGAGGGATATTGTTGACTTGTTTGCTGGAAGATGACGCAAAACGAGATATAGAAGAATTTCACAAATGTAACTGCGAGGGTCACCACTACTGGAAAAACACCACGCACAAAATCCTAAGAGAGGGTTACTATTGGCCTACCATCTTTGCAGATGTATACAAAGAGGCTTCCAGTTTCCATGAGTGTCATATTTTCGATGGAAGAAGAAATATGCAACCCCTACCATTAAAATCGATCTGAGTCGAAGCACCTTTCATGCAATGGGATATGGATTTTATAGGGGAAATAAATCCGCCATCCTCGGCGCAACACAGATGGATACTCACGGCCACAGATTATTTCATGAAATGGATAGAAGCAATCCCCACGAAGCAAGCTATTGATGCAGTCATCATCCATTTTTTGGAGACAAACATCCTATCGAGATTTGGATGTCCTATCAAGATCATAACAGATAACGCGGTCGAATTCAAGTCCAAGAATATGGAGAAGTTTTGTTAGGATTACAATCTAACCTTCAGGCATTCTACAATGTATTACCCACAAGGAAATGGGTTAGCAGAATTGTCGAATAAAATCTTGACCAGGATCATCAAAAGACTCTTGCAAGACAATAAGAAGGCCTGGCACAAAAAGATTATTTATGTGTTGTGGGAGGATAGGGTTACCACCAAGAAGTCCATCTCAACATCGCCATTCCAGATTGTATGCGATGCAGACACAATTTTCCCCACCTCACTGGGGTTTCCCATCATAAGCTTGTTGCAAGAGCAAGAGGCCGAGCCAGATGACACGCAGAGGAGAATAAATCAACTGATTCACACACAGCAAATGAGGGAACAGGTGTACAATCGATCACAGCTCCATCAGGAGAGGATGAAGAAAACCTTTGACAATCACTCTAAGCATGAGGAATTTCAGTTGGGGGATATGGTGTTGAAATGGGACGCGAGGAATGAATATAAAGGAAAACACGGAAAATTTGATCATCTTTGGACGCGTCCATTCAGAATCGGTGCATATTGCGAGAATAACACTTATTTTCTAGAAGAACTAAATGGAGAATGCTTTGGTTGGGGGCCTGTAAACGACAGGTTCCTCAAACACTATCCAGTGAAATAAAGTCTTTTTAAGTCACATGTCATTGTAAATAGTCGTTTTATTTTTATTTTGAGTCAGTGTGTCGGCAGAAAATTGAAGCCCAAAGTGAAGGCCCTAAGTTTATGTTGTGTCTAGTCAAAACTGTGTTAATAAGTTTTTAGGTTTCATTTGTTTTTTGTTCTTTTTTAAAATGTCTGAAAGTCAAATAAGGCCCAATGGTGAGGCATCTAGTCTGTTGTTCTTTGCTACCTCGCTGGGAGGATAGCATCCCCGTTGGAGCCAGCTATTAGTGCCACCATTTTTCTTTTTCAGTTAGGTTCGGTCTTAATCAATTCATGGCATGTGTGTTAAGGCATGTGAAGTCAGGTACTGAACAAAAAAAGGGTCGAAGTCAGTAAGTGGTTGGTTTGTTCCCATAGAGTCAGGTCCTGTCAAAAAGGGAGTTTCTACGTGCCCTGGGTCAAGGCAAGTTGTTAATAGAAGTCGCGTCGGCAAGTGCAGTGAACATCATCAACTCATTATGAGGGATGGAAGAGTGAAAAATCACAGCGTTCGTATCATGTATGCCCTGCAGATCTTATCAATTTTACCTTACACGTGCGGAGGTGCTATGGAAAATATTTAGTTCGTTTTGAAACATCCATTCACCATGAATTCAGTGTTCCCTAGCACGTTTCCACCTCCCTCCTGCTCTGTTATAGATTCCATATGTTATGCATGCATTCCATTCTCCAATCAAACTTATGCACTATTTGTAGTTCTTCTCGCAAGCTCAGGTTTATCAAGATTTTTGCCTAGGGGCCGTGCCAAATCCATCGCGTGCAGAACAAATACGTGTTGCACCATGGCAACCTCCCAAAACATAAGGAAGGGTGTGTGAAGTAGCAGAAACGTTGGGCCCAAGCCCCAAAAATTGAATTTAATCAACGAAGATCTAGAGGTCAGAACATCCTTTGAACAGTTCGGGTGCATGGCCTTTTGCAGGAAAATTCAAGGATTCAACATGAGACTAGCTGAGCAATTTGCACTCGGTTTCAACGGATTTTGCACGGTCATCTCAGGTGTCATTTTTCAGGTGACTGAGGAAACTCTGTCAACCGCAACATAGATCCCTCTATGGGGCGAAAGGTGGTTCAAAGGCATGCCTTTGGATGCGCAGTGCTATGAAGATTTCATCAAGCGAGATTGTTTAGGTGGGAAAATTGAGACATGCATTCTGAGTAGATATTTGTAGGAACCTTTCCGAAAACTGCTTGAAGTGATTAGGAGATATTTCACCTATGATTAGGAGATATTAGGAGAATTAAGATCATGCAACTCATCATCGGATAGAAAATCCTTCGTATGAACATCCCTTCCTTCTGATTCGCCATTATGCCTGAGGCCCGTCGCAGAGGGAAGGAGTTGTGTGTCATCCAACCTTTCCTTAAATTCTTCACATGTAAAAAAACGAAGAGGTATCGTCCAAACTGAGGTCATAATCGACCTCCTCCTCTTCCCACAAAGTCGTGATTAATGAGGAAGAGCCAAGTGTTCATCGGAAAGAGGGAGAAGGGGATGGAACAGAGCATAGGAGCAAAGAAGTGTGGGGAGTAGGGTTCGGAAAAGGGGAAACCGGGAAGGGAGATCGGAAATCGACACCCACTCGAGCCTGCGGCCCTAGCGCCTGAGGCTACGAAGCAGATCTCATAGAACCACGCCTGAAACCACAAGGAACCCCATTATATCAAATATTATATCAACGAGGGTCTTGAAAGTAACTTATTCGAATTTTTGGAAAAAAAAAATATGAGAGTATTAGTAAATTTAAGAAGTACAAAATATTCAATTTTTTTCAATTTTTAAAACTTCTAAAACAACGATATTAAATAAATGTACTATACATCATTACGAAAAGAGTTGAAAAAAACCCTGAAAGTGAGAAAAAAAAAATCAGATTTTATATCCCAATTTTTGTGGGTGATATATTCTATCAACTCATGATTTTTTGACCATATTGCATGATATATTCCTTATGAAACGAGTTGAAAAAAAAACCTTAAAAGTGAGGTGAAAAAAATTAATAATAACAGATTTTACAACCCAATTGTCATGGATTGGGTGATATATTCTATCAACTCATGATTTTTTGGCCATATATCATGATATATTCAGGCAATGGTATCAATAGGTTAAATAGTTGTGTTATATCGGTGTTATTTGCCACATCGGTTAAAATATCAGTAAATTGTGTATATTCTTTCAAATATTATAATGTATGTATTTCAATTCAATTTGTGAATCTTGATGCATGGTCGAAATTGTGTACAGGACACGTTGTGTAACATAAATAAGAAGTCATGCTTGGAACAAATATTGCATAGTGCTAGAAAAAAGCCTCACATGAGAAGTAGTGCACAATACAAGATAAAACCTCACATAGAATAAATAGTGGATAGTGTAGCAAAGAAGTTTGATGCAAACAATAGGCAATGATGTTAATGCCAATAAGGTATGCAACTTCACATGGTGCACAAGAAATGATAGGTGGTTATATTGCAAGCAATTGCATGCTATTAATGCAATAATTGCATTGTGTGAAATGGCACTACTTAAGGAAATTAATAATGTTAGTAATGATAACTAGTGTTGGCCCTGAGCCCAATAAAGAGGTAATTATTTTTTTATGGGAGATTAGTAGAAATTTGATTTTGATTTTTTGAGGTGGGAAGCTTATAGATTAAATGTAATTTTTTTCTTATTAGGCACCCATGTTCTCACCGTGACTTTAGGTGTTTTCATTTATGGCTTACAATTTTTTTACAATTGTAGTTCACTTGTCAGTTTTCTCATAGTGGTTCAGGTGATTTGAGGCACTCTCCAAATTACCTCTCCCCTAAGGGGAGTTGATGGTAAAATACACTAGTTCACTTTCATGTTCCCTATAGGTAGCACAGGGCCTACCTATACTTGCATTACTTTCTAACTATCGAAGCATAATACTATAATACTATAATGATAGTGGAAGCATGAAGTTGGCGAGTTGTTGGCATCTACTATGAACTACATTTGGAGTTAGCTTTTAGAAGCCGAAGATCCTAACAAAATTCACTCGCCCCAATTTGGTTGATAGGTTGGCAATTGCGTTGGGAGTTGCTTCACTAAAAGATGATGATATTATTGAATACCTAGGAATCTCACAAGGGTTAGGTTGGTAAGAATCCATGATTCGTTCCACTTTTTGGGAGAAAAAAAAATAGTCAAATTTGGAAGGATGGGCAATTAGACACCTTAAGTTGGTAGGTAGAGTGGAATTTTTAATAATTACTCTCAACCAAGTGCTAAATGACATTTGTTCTATTCTCCATACTCCTAAATTAGTTAGGAAAATATTAGTTAAGACTTATATTGATTATTTGTGGTTGCAGTAAAATAATCACATATTCACGTTGATAAATTGGATAAACATTTGTGTACCAATTAATCCAAGAGGTTGGGAATAAGAGACCATGTGTTGGTTTTAGGTATCAAAGGTGCTAAAAGACTTTGGTACTTGTTTAACTCAAAAAATTAGCTTTCATAGCAAGCAATCATTTGTAAATATCTAGATGGACAACCCCCTTTTGAACTTTTATTTCTCGATCCTCTCCTAAGCAAGGACCCTATTTGCACAAAGGTGGTGCCAAACTTATTTATGAATTTGGGATCTTAAGGTAAACATTTCAAAAAAAAATGGAAGGGTCCTTGGTTTGGACCACTAGACTATGAACCAAGTACACAACAAATCATTGGAATTTTTTAAGAGGATGGTTTAGTAGATTTGGAGACCTTTTCAATAAATGTACATCAAATTGGAGGAGATCCATGTGATTTTATGATTTTGAAGGAGGAAACATGTTCGATGATACTTTTAGGAAACACACTGATTTGTTATGGAGGCTTCTTGCATACATTAGATTTTTAGGAGAGGGGGCTAATTTTAGCATACCAAAGGATTTGAGGTGAAAATACAAGTTTGTGACCTTTGGGAGAAAGGAATCTTATGGGGACCTTTATTCTAATATAAGGTTTAGAAATCCTAGGCTTGATGTGGAATACAAATGGATCTGGTGACATGCAAGACTAGGGGAGAACGTAGTTCATTGGACGTTGGCTCATGGGGTATTTTATTGTGGGCAGGTTAGGAATCACAATAATAATAGAGCTCAGTCAAAGTCCAATTTACAACCATGAGAATGATGGTGTTGTTCACATTTTTTGGCATTATGAATGGGTTATAAGGCTTTGGGGTAAGGGGCTAGAGATATTTGATTGGGAGCAATGGTTCTTAGAAAAATTAATCATTGTTTCTTAGAAGAACTTGACATTTGACATGTTTTCTATATGTTTTCAATTTAACTAAGAACACATGTACACTTAATGTTATCAACCAAGGTCTCTTATGTACTTGTGAGGCATTGTGCATTTTTTGTGCAAAACATGGGTGCTTGAATTGACAGGACTAAATTAAAACTATGTTATATGTTAACTTATAATCAGATAGAAAATCCTATTCTACTTTTGCGTACTTAATGAAAACAATTACATACAGCAAATCCTATTCTACTTTTGCATACTTAATGAAAACAATTACATATAGCAAATTCTATTCTAGCATTGCAGTCATAATGAAAAGTGACTTCAACTAACATAACCAATTAAACTACTGCAAAATGAAAATTTACAAGTCCAATCAGATTCTAGCTCATGGCTGCCTCATTTGGACTAATACAAAGATAGGAAAGATCTATAGTCTATATAATGGCCTCTACTCTGAAAACTCTACTCAGAAGAAGAGTTTTTCATTCACAATTCAAACTAACAAAGAAACAACACAATTATCACTATGATAACAAAGTAAAATCTAGTAATGGAAATGAAAGTAAAAACAAGAAAATAAAATGGGCAGCCTGGTACATCTGAGTGGGCCCTTGTTCATGGGTTCCAACTACCTTAAAATACTATACTAATGATGCTACAACACACACAATTGGCAGCACAAGCTCAACCTTTGCATTAAAATAGTGAAAGTGTTTTTACAACTCTTATATCAGTCTTTTTCTCACTAGCTCACTCATTACCATCCTTTTATAGAGTTTTTCTTCTCCAAAATATATAATAATTGGGCTTAGTGCCAATTTTGGAGCAAGAAACAAAAATGCTAACAGTTTTTAAAATGCGTACCAAGATCTTCATGATTTCGTGATCAAAGTGTTAAGGATAAAACTAACTGTGTAGATGCTCATAATTATCGTGAGAACAGGTAAAGGTCGTTATACTTTGTTTCAAGCATTAAATTCATGTGTGATCCTTCCTCATCCTGTGACTGGGGTTGTTGTGAAGCTTCCTCTCAACCATAGGTAAACTAATGATTGAGGTTGTTGATGGTAATCTATTTATTCCATTCCAAAATAATGATATGCACTCATTTACAAATTTAGCACACAATCTAAAGGGCCTATGCCATAACAAGTCATTGTAAAAAACCAAATATTCCTTAAAACCCTATCTATAGATAAGAAAAGAACTAAATGCAATCCAAAGCATATAAAGAAATCTAAGATCCAATCATCAGCAAAAGAACCATTCCTTGTGATAGATGTAAGGTTTAAGAAGAGTTTTGGATAGGTAAAAGGAGATTGTGATAGGCAAGAAATATACCATATGAGGAGCCCACCATTCCCCCTTCCAAGATTGTTGCATGTCCACATGCAACCTATCAATCTGTGTTTGGAATGCCTACATGAATGTCACTCCAATTGTAAGTTGGGTGACCAAATTCCTCTTAAGTGTAGAAGCCTAGAGTCATGTCCACCTGTGTCCATTGTGCAAGCTCATTAAAATGATCCCACTACAATGAGGTCTTGTAAACTCAAGTAGGGCACCAAATGATGGGATAATGAAATCTTAACCCCATCTACCTAATGTCATACTTCCTCATTGAATCCACATAAATCTCTGCTCTAGCCATGGCAAGGTTGGGTAAGCGGTAGGATCCCTTTCCATAAGGACATCTGGTAGGCCTAACCATCTATCATGGGAATCCATCAAAGCTTCTAAATCATAATGTTACACATTGTATTCAAAGTATGCAATGGCTAAGCACCGGTTTTTTCTTATTCTTTTTGCAATCCTAGGGTCATCCAAGAAGCCAAAATATTCTTCTTGAATAACCATAAGCAGGCGATATTTGTCCTTGATGTGAATACTAGATCTTACTTCTGCTCTATCATAAAATGTGGAAGCCTCTTTCCAGATTACTTGATTATAGAAAAATGATGAGAAGGCCCTCAGTCGTGTATCCCCTACATAAGGGTTCATATTCCATGTAGAGTTGTACTACATAAGGAAATTGAATTAGTACAACTTAGATTAAATCCTATTCATGTGGTGAAGTAGAGGAGACGACGTCAATTAATTTCTTTGGGTATGAATCTCAGTTGCAAGACTTGCTGCTATTTTTTGAATCTTGAACCTTGTCCATCTGTCATGGAGGAATATGCCATAAATACTGGATGGAAATATACATGACAAAGCTTGCAAGGATAGCCCACACACCTATTGAACTTGATATTGGTTGGGTTCCAACTGCTCTTTATAGTCTTGAATTTCGTTCTTCCATTTAGTTTCCTAATCAGCATACATCTTGAACCAATTTTCCTTCAACTTCTCAATGCATTGCCTATTGTTTTCCTTGTCAACGACTCCCAAGTCAAACAATTCATCTTTGTTTCTCCAATTTGGAAAATCTCGTTTTAGTTGTAAGAACGCATAGGTGTTCACCATTATGTCATCAAGAATGGAACGGATGAGCTTCTCTGCACATGAAAGTATATCCTATGTTTTGTCTTGTAAATGTTCTTCTTCTATTGAGGTATTTTCATGCTCTGTAACTAGGTTTTCTTCATAATGTTCTGCTAATATATCTTGGAGATCCTTAGAATCCTCTATATTTCTATGTTCCTCTACAATTTCATGCTCATTATTATCCATTACACCATTCCCATTTTCCTCATCAATTTCATGGTTGCTACCCTCAACTGATACTAGCAGGGTTTCAAAATCAGTTTCTTTTAAAAACACATCTACATTGAAAGCCTTTGTTTTGTACTCAGCAAGTTTTTTCTTCAATTTTGAGTTTTGCAATTGGAGCCTATCAATTATTTTGAGCAATCCGAGATATAAGACTTCTTGAGAAATTGAGATTTGCAAGTTATAGGCATTTGATTCTTACCTCCTTGTTTTCACTTTCCTTTGTTGGATGATGCATATGTCATTCCCTCTTGGATGCTAATCTCCATAGGTTTTTCCATTTGAACATTGGCATCATCATCTATTTCATCACTAGGTGTCAAGGTTTCATCTTCCTCGCATGAATTTGAACCCAATTCAATAGAATCAAGCATTGGTGCCTTTCCTTTGTTGTTCAAATCTCTAGCCTCCTTACCCTGAGCTGACTCCAATGCAATGGAAACTCGAGTCATACTTGTTTTCCTTCTCGGAAGGAGTTCCTTCATATTTTATCTTGATCTTGATCTTGATTTTGATCTTGTCGTAGCATCTTCAGTGGTTGAGGCTTCACCATTATTCAATCTCCTTGGGCTCTAGTGCACAAAGGGTGACAAAACCCTTGCTCTGGGTTTTTTGTTGATGACTCTATCTATCATGATAATATCCCAATCCCATCCTGTCTCCCTCAACTCACTCAAGCTAAGCATATTTACTAAACCATGATGGTATAGAATGTTGTCAAATTCTAGTCTTCTTTGGGCTATGGTAGCCATCCTATAGATGATTTTCATAAAGAAGAAAGGAATATTGATGTATTGTTGGTTCTTCAGATGAAGCATGACTCTGATATGGTAGTAATAAACCACACTAAATCGTTGCTCACAAGTTATGAATTTTTTCATATGGAAAGATACTTCTTTCTATGGTGAAACTAGCAATCCTTTTGACACTCCTTTATAGAAATCCTTAATTTGAACTCTAAGTCGTAAAATTTGGCTCCAAATATGTAATGTTCCCAAGCCATTATACCAGGAACATCACGTCTTGCATGAATTTTAAACTTTTTATGGTTGTGGCATTTCGTCAAACACTTTGCTTACAGTGATCCTTTAGGTTACGCTTAAGGTTTTACTAATGGTTTATATGTGTGTTTGCATCAATAAACAAGAAGATACAATCATGGAACATA
The DNA here is from genome assembly GCA_009831015.1 of Picea engelmannii. Taxonomy (NCBI): domain Eukaryota; kingdom Viridiplantae; phylum Streptophyta; class Pinopsida; order Pinales; family Pinaceae; genus Picea; species Picea engelmannii. The sequence goes on from ML785810.1 coordinate 246,408, forward strand.
CCTCAACCATATGCAAGATCAATAATATTACAGACAATCCAAAACATCTCAGATCTGATTTTATTAATAAGTAGAAGAACCTGATACAATGATGGTGCCGATCTGGAATGCTCAACAAATGGATCCAATAACAGAATAGAAGTTGCTACAAAATGCTCTAATAAGACAATGTAAGCCTCCAAAGGATGAATACTCAATGAATACCAAATACTGGAAGATATCTAGGCCGTAATCAATATCAAACTCTCAACTGGAAAGGCCACGCCCTGCTAGAAGGCTGAAACCCTCAATAATTTGGTCCCACTGAAGAAAGTCTCCAAATGAGTCATGTTATCGCATAGTTTGTAGCTAGGATAAAAGGCTATAAGGTAGAGGTCCAAACTGGAATAACAAGAATGGGATGTCTCCCCTGGGGTTAACCTCCCTAAAGAGAAAGAACCTACCCATCGTGGTGACATTGGGTGGGATAGGTTCATGTTACGCCAGTTTGGCCTTCTACATTATAGCCTTTAATCCTAGCTACAAATTGTGCAATAACAAGTCCAAAATCATCCAAATGATAGATCGGGATGATAGGGTCCCCCTCCTAAAGTCTCAGGCCGAAATGATAAGGATAACTCCTCCAAATGTTGAATCCTCCAATGGAGTTGCGTTCTCCTAACACTGCCAAACCCTAGAATTTTGTACTTGATGAAGGAGGCCTCCAAATGCCCTGAAACTTGCTAGAAATATAGATTGGGACACTACAGTCACTAGGTGAAGTCTCAGGGTCGGATCTGAGGTATAACTTCCTCAAACGGGATAGATCTGAATCTCAAAGTTTCCCTCCTTCTCTTCAATTCGTCCAATGCATCCAATAAATCAAATGGCACGTGAAACTCCTCTGGAATGCACTAGATCTAATGGCCAAGCCCCTGCAATGAAAACCCAGGTGCTAGAATCTGTCAAATCCCTTCCAATCCCTTGGAACGAACTTCCCTCAAATAATGGTGCACCCCCCTTGCTGGAAACCCCTAATGGTGCACCCCCCTTCTCTTTCTGTGCATGTGGTTGGTGTAGAACCCTCCTGCACTGATGTAGATCCGAACTAGAATGGTGTGGAGGAGTATTGCATCCCCAATACCAAGCTTGGGACAAGCTACGTGGAATATTTCACCACCAAATCATCCTCTAGGGTTTGTTAAGTCAAAACCCTCAAAACCCTCAAGAGATGGGCCCTCTAGCTAGAAGCCAGATATCCAAATGATAAAACATACATGAATGAATGAATAGAGGCCCTTGCCTTTCCTTTATACTTCCTTCTCACCTTCTTCCCCCAAAGTGAATTTCATTTTATTAATATTTAATTAATTAATTAAATCACTTTAATTAATTAATTAACCTTTTTACCTCTGAAAAGTGCCTTATCTCTCCTTGTGGCTTCCCTGGCCACTGAAAGTCACTTCTCACCATCCCATCCTATAGTGTTTCTCCTACTGATTCCAATGAGCTATTACAATGATAGGTTCCTCCAAGTAATGTGCCCAAAATGACCTCTTCAGTGAATTTAATTAACTTATAGCTCAAAATACTCAAAATCATGGAAATCGTCAGAATGCAACGAAACCAAGGCCAACCTATGCAGAATGGATCATAATGATGAAATGGGATGAGTGATGCAAGTTGGACCCCAAAATTCCTCTCATTAATCCCTGTACTCTCTATAGCATCCATCTGGCTACTTTGGTCATCATAAACCTTTGCAATGTGATGATGTCCCAAAGTGGGGACATTACAGTCCTCCCTGCTAAAATTGCTTGTCCTCAAGAAATAACCAAATCCCCTCAAGTATAATAGTAGGATCCCATGTCCACCTGTGGGATACACAATAGAACCCATCCAAGGATGAACAATCATACACTTTGCCCCCTAGGTCCCATATCAAGTCATGAACTGCTAGCCCCTGGGAAGCATAACCCTGAAACATACCAACTTTGTGAGTCTCCTACACATGACACATGGCCTCATCCCAAAATTAGTCCATCCTCCAAGCTACTACCAAGATCAACACGGCCTCCATCAACTACACCTGTTGATGCCAAAATGAGGTACTACAAGAACTCCATGAGACATCCTCCAGAGATGTGCTCTCCCCAACACTAAAGCTCAATGGAAAGTCAAAACAACTTTCCCCTGCAAAGGTCCACTCACCCCTATCAGTCAGAGAAATGCTCAACCCTGCAATCCCTAGATCCCACACTAATCTCTGTCGAAGATCACCATGCTGGCCCTGCACTACTCTGACCAAAACTATCTTCTCCCTGCATACATATTAGGTCCCTCTCTCGTAGATCCTCAAGCTGAAATACCTATGGCTATTAGACCTGTTGTCCAGAAAATGCATTTGTAAAGACATCTATGTGGAAGTAGTACCTTTCCAACCATCTCTATGTCTGATCATGATGATCAAGAGTGAAAATCTGCCTTGCTCCATCGGACAAATCCCTGCAAGCCCACTCCAAACCAACCCCTGGTGGAGTATGTGGCTCTCTGGCACAACCTGAGTCCTCATGTAGTAAAACATCCTACTAACCACATGAACTCTCGGATCCCATGGAAGACATGGAATTTTATCACTTCCAATCTCCCCTAACTGCTCCTATGTTAGACTGATCACTGTCGGAAGCCCTTTGTGCACATCTGTTATCATCTAGCCTATGATGGTCACCATCATGCACTAAGTCTCCACTAGCTTCCTATGACGATCCACCTCTATCCAACTGGATGTTGTAAAAACACTCATGTCAAGTGATCTCGGCCTAGCCACTCCCCATGTCCTCAGCCACTGTCTATCTCTCCTCATGTTGATGCCTATGATGAACGTGTCAGGAAAGGCTAACAGAAATATCTGCAGCTGACCGTAGGACTGAAAAATACCACATGTCTTGGTCAATCCCAAGGATTCGACCAAAATCGCGTCTACCAGTACCCATGATAACTGCTCTCCTGTAGTCATCACTAAATCCAAATCATCAGGTACAACTGGAAGTAACTCCTCTAAGTGTTGCTCAACCAACCTCCATCTCTCATCTCCCTTGCAACTGCTGAAATGGTGAAGGTGATCTCTCACAACTATGGGTTGTTGCAAAGGAGTGACAATCGCATACTCCCCTAAGTGTATCTCCTCCATGCAAGGAAGTATACCTCTCTGAATCTCACCATACATCTCAGCATGTCTCTGTGAGCTACCACTCCTCATTGTATGCTCTGACATACTCATGTTTTCTCCCGTAGACTCATGTTGTATCGTAGATCTTGGGTGTATTGTTGGATCAACCTCTACATGGAGGTCAACCGCTCTCGAAACACAAATGGAAGTGTCCTCCATCAACTAGTGCTCCTTTGCTAGATCACCAACATCCTCTAGCAACGTGATTGGGTGATACATCTGAGTGTCCACTAAGACAACTAACGTGGATCTCTGACAAATCTCCTCAGGAGGCTCCTTTGATCTGGACTCTGATTCTTAAAGGGTTGTCTGTGTGCCTCTCAAGAATCCCCGCATTCTCTCCAACTCCTGAGTGAGTCGGTCCATCTCCAACTCCTTCTCCCTCAAGGCCCTGTGATACAACTGACCAATCCCCAGTAGGTAGTCCATGTTTGTCAACAACTATTGGTAGTCAGTCCTCATCATAGACACTCTCTCCCTGAGAGTGTGAAAATCATCCATGGAAAATCCTCCATCTGAGCTTCCATGTGCCATTGATTCTCTCCAACAGTAATCTTCCATCAATGCATGCATGTCATCACTGCGCCTGGTGGCTTCCAGGATCATACCCTCATTGACTCTTAACTTTGTTGCTAAGTGGTGTGACTCCTTATCACAGTCATGTTGAGGTGCCACCTCATATCCCTCACTGCTAGTGTCAGTCATGCTAGTGTCAACCCCAGAATCCCCAACAACACTCTCTGCAAAAGATGAAACACTGAACTAATCCCTGTCTACGGTGCTACTAGGTCCTCCTATATGTGACTGCATAACATCCCCAACTGCTAGCTCTCTCTGAATCATACTGTAACCAACGTGATCAGATATATCCTCCTGTGCACTCACCCTGCTACTATCATATGCACCTAGATCCCATATAGATGTGTCCAAACACGTGCTATGGTCATCCAGACCAATAAAGAGTGCATCCTCATCAATGCAGTCTGATCCTGGAAGTAAGTGCTCCATCAACCTACCAGTCTCCCCAATTTGCTCAACTAATGGAATCTCCAAAATATGTGACTCAGTCTCCTCATGTTGACATGTATGTATAAGGTCAACTGTTAGTACGTCCCATACCTCCTCCTGGATCTGTGGATATACATGTCCATGGTGTGCATCCCTCACACAAGGTTGCTCCATCATCTCTGACATACTATTGATATCCTCATGTGATGTGGCTATCATAAGTGCCTGAAAGGATGACAAATGTGTCACGTCCCTCATAGGGAGCTCATCAGATCTAGGTGCTAACACATGCAAACCCCCACTAATGTCTCCACTCTACTAAGGTGTAGGGTCATCAACACCATGTGATATGTCTATTGAAGCATAAGTTTTATCATCATGTCCCTCCAATTGTCTATCCACTACACAAGGGTCACCATCCTCCTCAAGCATGCTAGTATCATCAACCTTTGTGCAAGAGTCACTATCACTAGCCTCTGTGCAAGAGTCACTATCATCATAAAACTGCCCCAAATCAGAATCTATCGCTCCATCCTCACACACCTCATCGTCATTTTCATAGTGTGCCTCAATAATGTGCTTATGATCCTTACCCTTGCACCTATGATCTATTTCCCAAGGCACCTTGCAACTGTAGCAAAGTTGTGTGTTCCTAATGGGCGTGGGGTCTCTCTGTTATTCCCACCTTCTACGGTCTTTGGATCTCTTTTCCTCTACTAGGATGATCCAGTGTAGAGCCTCATCTTTGCTCCAACCGGAATATCTTAGAGCTACATATTGTGGGAAGGTTATTTGGGCCCTAGTTTCCTTGCTAAGGGCAGAATATTTTATCTCCAAGTATGTTATCTCAAAGCATATCTCATCCATCCCTCCTTATGGATCTGTATGCATGTGATAATTCCCACTGGATGGCAGGAATCTAATCTCTAATACCACTATAATGTTCCCAAGCCATTATAACAGGAACATCATGTCTTGCATGAATTTTAAACTTTTTCTGGTTGTGGCATTTCGTCAAACACTTTGCTTGCGGTGATCCTTTAGGTTATGCTTAAGATTTTACTGATGGTTTATATGTGTTTTTGCAGAAATAAACAAGAATATACAATCATGGAACATACCTCAACCATATGCAAGATCAATAATATGATAGACAAGCCAAAACATCTCAGATCTGATTTTATTAATAAGTAGAAGAACCTGATACAATGAAGATGTCGATCTGGAATGCTCAACAGATGGATCCAATAAAAGAATAGGAGTTGCTACAAAATGATTTGATAAGACAATGTAAGCCTCCAAAGGCTAAATACTCAATGAAGACTAAATACTGGAAGAGATCTAGGCCATAAGCAAGATCAAACTCTCAACTGGAAAGGCCACGCCCTGCTGGAAGACTGAAACCCTCAATAATTCGGTCCCACTAAAGAAAGTCTCCAAATGAGTCCAAACTCGGCCAAATGATAGATCGGGGTGATAGGATCCCCCTCCTGAAGTCTCAGGCCGAAATGATAAGGATAACTCCTCAAAATGTTGAATCCTCCAATGGAGTTGTGTCCTCCTAACACTGCCAAACCCTAGAATTTCGGCCCTGATGAAGGAGGCCTCCAAATGCCCTGAAACTTACTAGAAAGATATATCGGGACACTGCAAGTCACTAGGTGAAGTCTCGGGGTCATATCTGAGGCATAACTTCCTCAAACAGGATAGATCTGAATCTCAAAGTTTCCCTCCTTCTCTTCAATTCGTCCAATGCATCCAATAAATCAAATGGCACATGAAACTCCTCCGGAATGCACTAGATCTAATGGCCAAGCCCCTGCAATGAAAACCCAGGTGCTAGAATCTGTCGAAGCCCTTCCAATCCCTTGGAACGAACTTCCCTCAAAGAATGGTGTGCCCCCCTTGCCGGAAACCCCCAATGGTGCGCCCCCCTTCCCTTCATGTGCTTGTGGYTGGTGTTGAACCCTCATGCATTGATGTAGATCCAAACTATAATGGTGTGGAGGATTATTGCATCCCCAAGACCAAGCTTGGGACAATATAAGTGGAATCTTTCACCACTAAATCGTCCTCTAGGGTGTGTTAAGTCAAAACCCTCAAAACCCCCAAGAGATGGGCCCTCTAGCTAGAAGCCTGATATCCAAATGATAAAACATATCTGAATGAATGAATAGAGGCCCTTACCTTTCCTTCTCACCTTCTTCCTCCAAAGTGACTTTCATTTTATTAATATCTAATTAATTAATTAAATCACTTTAATTAATTAATTAACCTTTTTACCTCTGAAAAACGCATTATCTCTCCTTGCGGATTCCATGGCCACTGAAAGTAACTTCTCACCATCCCATCCTGTAGTGTTTCTCCTCCCAATTCCAATGAGCTATTACACTAAGAGGTTCCTCCAAGTAATGTGCCCAAAATGACCTCTTCAATGAATTTAATTTACTTATAGCTCAAAATACTCAAAATCATGGAAATCGTCGGAATGCAACAAAACCAAGGCCAACCTATGTGGAATGGATCATAATGATGAAATGAGATGAGCAATGCAAGTTGGACCCCAAAATGCCTCTCAATAATCCGTGTACTCGCTATAGCATCCATTTGGCTACTATGGTCATCATAGACCTCTGCAATGTGATGATGTCCCAAAGTGGGGACATTACAAATTACCTGGTGGAAGATTAATGTTCTTGGACCATCGTTCTCCATTTATAGGTAATCCATTTTCCCTGGAAATGGATGCCTCTGTAATATCAATCTTGAACCCTCAGACTTCAGCATGGTCGTCATCAAATGTTTTTGCAAATTATAAAATCAACTAGGGATCACTACCCTGGAATCATTTGAAGGATTCAAGTCACCCAGCCCTGGTAAAGATTACTAGGGCTTCTGGATCGACAGACATGGCATTAACACTATTGGGTTCTTCTCGATTCATATTCCCTCCCATGATGCTCCTAAACTTCAATTGTGCTCTGCATAACCTTGTAGATATGACTTAGTGTGAATCGATCATAGGTATTATATGTGGAATCATTCAGCAATCATGTTTAACTAATCAAGTTGAGGTGATTGCAAGAGAGTGAATTTCTTGGAATTTGTGGTAATGAAAGTTTAATGGTCAGACTTATCACCAAAATCATGCCTTCAACCACTAATATGGCACTACCAAACCATGCCTTCAACCACTAATATGGCACTACCAAACCATGATTCGGGTGTAAGATGAGGTAATAATAGCAAGTTATGGAAATGATATTATAGGAGTGATAGGTAGATTGGTGCATAATAATTAGCACTACCACTCTTGTCACAGGACTATCATGACTTACGTCAACTCTCCCACTACAGAATCACAATTATATCTTTCGAAATTTTAATTGTAAGTTTGGAGGGTTCACAACATAAAAATATCAAATTGATGGTAGTGTGAACTCAGGCCTATAGAGACAGCTTGTATGTTATAAACCTTTCCTGTAAATGACAAGTCAAAACTTACAATTTTGATGAAAACCTTTTGTTTGCTTCAGAATAATATTGGCAGAGTTACAAACCTAGAATGGAATAATCATAGTTGAAATGATTTTGGATTGATAACCTTAACTACATAATGGCATTAATGTTGACATGCTCAAGCTTTTCATTACATGATCATAACTTGTCATCACAATCTTTGAGACAATGGTATCACAATTTCAAACATGTAGCTTATACAAGTATATGTTGTAGGTATATAATTGTGTAGATTTTCCTTGAAGTTACATAAGTGTGTTGCTTGTAACTTGGAGGTATAAAAATATAGGCTTGAAAATAAACTTCAGAAATGATAGTCTTTGAAATGGTAAATATTGTAGGAATGAGGCTTGGAACATCTAGGCCTAGAAAATATTAAGCCAATCTTTGTACTATAGTTACAACAATACCCACAATTGGTATAGTTTTGTCACCAAACTATGAGAGGAAAAGTGTCATGGTAGTTGGGATAATGATGAAAAATCATAAATCGAATGGAATAAAGGGTGGAATGTTGTAACTAATCTGGAAATAAAATGGTGTAGGAATAAACATTGAAAATGGTTAGTCTTGTTTCAATTAGACTTGGAACAACCAGACCTTGAAAATGGTGAGCCAAACCTCCAAATCAAAATTGCAATGATATCTATAACCTGTAAAGCATTGTTACCAGATTATAACTAAAATAAATGGTGGAGTTTCCTTTGAAATGGTAGTTGAGATGATTGGAATGGGTATGAGTCTAATGGAGTAATGGATAGGATATTGCAAAAACAAGTTACAATATTATGCTAACTCTGTGGCTATTTCAGCAATGATACCTTTGCTACTAAATTATGATCACAAGTTGCAAAACAAGTCACGAAATTTAAATGGTCATAATTCACAACTTGTAAATAATGGATCAAAAAGGGACCTGACATCGAGGAATTTGGCATACATAGAGTGTGGGCTACAGGAATAGGATTAATAATGATTATTCTCTTGATGATACAAAGTGTAGGTTGTAGAAATAGGTATAAATATTAGAAATAAGCTTTATTCTTTCTTCAAGTTTCAAAAATAATTCATGGAATATGTTAGGAAAATTTCTAACAACCTCTTTACACCAGACTTCCCCTTGAAACAACTTGAAATCTCTAGGTCCCTTGTCATAGGATAAGATTGAAGTCTTATTTTTTTTTTCAATATATGGATTATTAAGGGACTTTTGGCTCAAAGATTATAACTTGTGGATTGATTGAAATATTTTCAAATCTATAAAGAGATCAAAAAGGGCTTGGTTGTTACCTCTAATTTGTCATATCCCGGTAAATGTTGATCCTCCATGCTATTCCTCGTATACTCTTGAAAAATGGAAATGGAGACAAAACCATTCTTAGTGTAGAGCCATAACATCCTTTTATATTATTTGGGATATTTGAAGAAAAATAACCAAAGTAAATGCAATCAAAGTGTCCTATGAGCTTTGAAATGGTGTTTAAGATAACTCAGTTTGTGCAACTGTGAAAAGTATCTCTTAAGAAGATAATTGCAGTAGATGGAAATATTGTAATCAAATTGTACTCCAGCAATTTAGATTTTCTTGTAGACCTTTTGAAGTTGCTAATAAAGGTAACCCCTATAACATCTTACAAGTCCAGAACATGGTGAGTCGATGATTTTTTTTTCCTTTTGGTGTTTTTGTTTTTTTCTCTCTTTTTTGCAAACTTTCCTTGTCAACAAGTTGGTTTTCAAGCAGAGTGCGTCCAATTATTCCTCAAAGAGGTTTTCGCAATTGCATTATCATTTTTCCTTCCCAAGAGACATCAGCAAAAATCCTGGTTTTCTAATATCACAAGGTCTAGTGATGCTTAAGACAGGTTTCCATCATTTCTTTTTTTTTCAAGGAGAATGAAAGAAATAAAGAGGGAGCAAGTGTCGGTGATGAGACCACCTTACTTACAACCTCTAAATTGGTCTGATTGAATAATTCGAGAATGAACTTCTCCTTTGATACTGGTTTTCGGTATAGCCTCAATTGTTGGCCATATGCCATGATGGGGGTCCTTTCCTCTTCAATTATACACAACTTTACAAAACCATTATCATAGATGGTGTCGATCTCGTATGGCCCCATCTAGTGGGTGCAAAATTTACCTTTGAAATCCTTGTACCTAGAGTCGAGCAGGAGATCCCAATCACCTTCTTTGAATTTCTTCTTCTTGATGAATCTATCATGCCACCTAGCTCTTTGTTGTTGGACAAGAGAGGCTTGTTGTAGGGTGGCCTGAAGAATCTCATCAATTTCATTAATTTGACTCAACCAATGTTTTTGTGATTTTGAGAGATCTAAACCTACTTGCAATGCATTTCTTAGTGTCTTAACTTCAAATTCTATTGGGATAATGACATGCTTACCATACACAAGTTTGTATGGAGTTAAGTAAGTGGTGTTTCTCCAGGTGGTATGATAATCCCATAGGGATTCTCTAAGCCTATCATCCCAGTCCTTGTGATGGTGTTGTACTTTTTTTGTCAAGATGGCCTCTAGAACCATGTTTGTGACTTCCACTTGTCCATTTTATTTTGGATGGTATGGCATGGATGTCCAATTCTTGATCTTAAACTATTGAGTGATAGACCGGACAAACTAAGATGTGAATTGGGTTCCCTGGTAGGTGACAATCTCTCAGGGAACCCCAAAGCGAACAAAAATTTCCTTATAGATCAAATTAGCCACAAATTGCTCAGTGGATTTAGTCAAAGTCTTCTCATAAACCCACTTGGTTACATAGTTATTGCACACCAATATGTACACCTTTTTCCTTGAAGGAATATTAATTGGTCCCACAAAGTCAAGAGCCCATTTCTCAAATGGCTCTAACAAGACTTGAGGTTGCAATGGAATTTTTTCAGATTGCATTGGTCGACCCATTTGTTGATAGCAATCACAACTTATAACATACTTCTTGGCATCCTAGAAGATGGTAGGCCAATAGTATCCCAAATGCAGTACCTTTTTTGTAGTTCACTTGTCGGTGAAATGTGTTTGCAGTTCACTTGTTGGCGAAATGATCTCCACAAGGCTCATCATGGAAATATTTGAGGATGTCATAGGTCTCATCCTCTTAAACAAAACGTCAAATAACAATATTTGTCCCCTTGTGAAAGAGATGAGATTAGATCCACGAGTACATAGTACTTTGTCTGATGACATTTTGATGTTTCTTTGGTGACAAGTGTTGTAGAAGATTCCTTGTAGCTAGATAGGTAGCAATGTCTACAAACCAAAGTGTGTTAATAGATAAAGAAAATAAACTTGCATCTAGGAAAGTATCTTTTACAGAAGAAAGATTTCCCTAATTAGTGAGACTAGAAACAAAGTCAACAACGACATTTTCCTTCCCATGTTTATCAAGGATTGTAATGTCGAACTCCTACAACAAAAGCAACCATCTAGTCGCCCTTTAGTTAGTAACAGGTTTTTTCATGGGATAATGAATAACAAAGTGATATGTATGTATAAACATAGGGTACCCAATAATATAATGACAGAATTTGTTAATTGCATGCAAAAAAACAAGAAATTGTTTTTTAGTTACCATATAGTTATGCTTGGTTGGAGTGAGGTCCTTACTTGTGTAATAAATGGCATAGGGTTCCTGCTCTTCTTTCTACCCCAATACAACTCCAATGTATGTGTCTAAATCATTTGTAGATATGTGAAATGGAAAATACCAATCTAGGCCCCATAGTACTGGTGCAATTGAGAGCTTCTCCTTTAAGGTTTCAAAATAATTATGGCATTGAACGGTCCAGTTGAATTCAAAAAATTTCGAGAGTAGTTGGAATAATGGTGATCCTATTTTGGTGAAATTTTCAATAAATCTCCTATAGTATCTTGCATGTCCTAGAAAGCTACAGACGTTATTTTGGGTTGTTAGGACTAGGAGCTTCAAGATGACCTTGATCTTTGCATGGTCTACCCTGATCCCGGTAGGTGATATGTGATGACCCAAGACAATTCCCTCGGTAAGAAGCATGTGACATTTTTCGTTGTTGAGGGAAAGGTTAGTTTCATGGCATCTAACTAGAACTTTTTTTATGTTAGGAAAGGATTCCTCGAAGGTGTCCCCATAAAACATGAAATCATCCATGTATATTTCAACAAAATCGTGAATCAAGTCTGAAAAATATCCCTAGGACATCCATCTGGAAAGTGGTAGGGACATTTCACAAACCAAATGGAAAGACTTGGTATGCATAAGTTCCCCAAGGGTAGGTAAAAGTAGTATTTTCTAGGTCTTCAGAGGCAATCTGTATTTGGTTATACCCACTGAATCCATCAAGAAAAGAGAAACATTTCTTGCCAGTTGAGGTATCTAGGACTTGATCGATGAATGGAAGGGGGAAATATTCATTTAGAGTGGCCTTGTTTAATTCCCTGTAATCGATACATGCATGTCATTTCCCATTATTATTTGGCATAATCACCAAAGGTGAGACCCACTTGCTATCAGAAATAGGTTAGATAAAGTTCACATTAAGTAACTTTTGTAGTTCCTCTTTCACTATTTCCCTCAAAGCTAGATTCATTCTCTGTTGAGGCTACCTGATAGGTCAGGCATCTTCTTTTATGTATATACGATGAGTGCATAAACTGGGATGTATTCCTTTCATGTCATTGTAATCCCAAGAAAATGCACTACTATGCTCTTGTAACACTTTGATGATTTGATCTCCCTGAGAGGTTTCTAGTTTGGAGTTTACATTCAAAACTTTCCCTGGGTGGATCTCAATTAGTGTACTATGATTTTCATACAAGGTATCTAAAGGGATTATTGGGTCAAATTGTTGTGTCATCTCTTCCAATGAGCATTTTTCCTAAAATGCTCTTCCATATTGTATTCAAGGGAGGGATGAGCTTAATTATGAATTGGAAATGTCAGGAAACTACAAATAAGGTCATGTTCAGTAACTCTCCCAAGGATTGAGGCTTGTTCCAATGCTATGAAAATTTAGATGTATGCATCATCATTATCCTTTATCTAGGAAGGTGTTTTTGAGTTAGAGGAAGGATTAGTAGGAGGGTAGAGTATGATATTTTGGGGGGGATTCCCATGTGAAATTGTCATATTTCCCGACCTACAACCAATGTAAGCATTTGTAGTGGCCAGCCAAGGTCTACCTAATATCAGTGGATATCCACCTAGGTTGGCCTTTGATTACAATATCATAAAACCTGTTGGGTATTCCCATGAATCAACATAGACTATCACATCATCCACTATACCCTATGGCTTAATGGTAGATCTATCAGCTAGTTGAAGAATAGCAGGGATTGGTCGTAGGTTGGACAATTGGAGTTTCTCCATAGTCTCCTTTGTCATCATGTTAATAGAAACCCCCAGATCAATCAAAGTGTTGGGAATGGGAGTATTATTGATATGTATGTTGATGATTGGACTCCTGGAGTCTACATATTTGGTCATGAACATGTTTCCTAACATTAAGTTTTCTAGCTTCCCAATGACATGAACAGTTGGGGGGTCCTTCATTTTCCTTCTTGGATTCCTTAAACATAGCTCTAGGACAACCTTGGCATAAATGGAACGTATTTAATTGCTTGGAACAAAGGTATGTTTACATATACATTCTTAAGTTCCCCCAAAATATCAAATTTAGGTTGTACTAGAGGTTTTTCTATGGATAATCTCCCTAGCTAAGGAGGAGTTGAAATAGGTTCAAAGGATATTGTCTGATTGGAATTCTCTGAGGAGGATGGTTGAATTGAGGGGGAAGAATTCTGACCATTTTTTCATCAATTTCTTCCCCGTCATCATGTTCAAGGGTGATGGGGTATGTCTAATTCTTGGCCACTTTTCCCAAGTGTTATTGAATTTCATCACACTCCACAGAGAAGATGAAATAAGTTGGAAAAGGGGTTATCTCAGTGTTGTAGGTGGGATGAGTTACTTTATTCTTCAAGTTAGGCATGGGTTGGGCAAGAATTTGTGGTGTCTTCTATTGTAGTTGAAACTATTGTAGATGTTGAATTGGAGGGTGTGTTTGGAGAGGATATTATTGGTTCTGTTGAGGCAAGTGCCCTCACCAACCTTGTTGTTAGGGATGGAATTGGGGTTGAACAGAACATTGTTTCCATGGCATGGGAATACAAGTTTTGCGGTGAGTATTGATATGGAACAAATTGCTGCGATGGATCTTATGCCATACTTGATGGTCGTGGTGGCCATGTTCATTTATGGGCTACGAAACATATCTATTCAATTTCCTCATTATCTCCTTGATATACAACCTTGAGTTCAGGGAAGGAAGGGAAGTCCTTAGTTGTATGATTTTTCTCACGGATAGCGCACACCTCTACATTATTCAAGGGGCATTCTCTAAGAGGATACTTCTTCCAACATTTAGAACAAAGGATAGCTAATGCCAAATATGCTTCATCCTCCTTCTTCTTCTTAGCGTGCATGGTGTCCAAGTGAGAGATGAGTGAACTAAGGATGTTAGTTTTGAAATTATCTAATAAGTTTAACAACTTATCCCTAGTGACCCCTCCTTTAGATGACCTTGTGATTATTGAAATTGTGTCCCTAGGAACTTTTCCATATTCCGCAATGTCATGTGAGTAGAATTTGAAAAGTTCACAAATTTGTTCATATGTCATCTAAGAGATTTCACCACCCCCCGTGAGGTTGAGTACATCTATACAATCATCCATTATTCCCCCGAGGAGAATGGTAATCAAGTTTTCTGGTTCCAACTTGTCTTGCTTTGATCATTGCAGGTTCTATTGAAACCTTTTCAATGTAATCTTCCAGACTCACATCATCCTTTTCAGTCATCTTGAAAATTTGCTCTATAATATCCCTATCTTTGTAGTTATCCTAATATTTCTTCAAGAATGTTTGCCTCATCTCTTCCCATGTATGAATAGAGTTTCCCCCAAGCCCCATGAACCAGCAAAGTGTTGCTTCTTTTAGGGCAGTTGGGAATAGTTTTTAAGTTTTTGGTCATCGTAGGAGTAATCATAACTCTAGCGAAAAACATCAAATTCAAAGAGAAATGTGTTCAGGTCTTCACTAGCCATGCCTCAGAAGTTAGGCAAGGAAAAGGGTGGATTTTTTTTATTTGAGTCGTACCATCTGAATATTGGATCAGGAATCCAAAATTGATTAGATCCATCTAGTTATATCCCTCCCCTTCAGTGGCGATGTTTAACAGTTATTCTCCCAAAAATACCATAGATTCTAGAGAGTCAACATAGAAATTTGGCTCTTAAATAGGGTTTTCTCGATAATCCAAATCCTCTTCTATCAACCGACTATGTGGGTGGAAAAATAATCATTGCGTAAGTTGGGGATTCAACTTGGGATTGACTAACTGGTATATTGGATGTTATTTTTTCATTAGGGAAATTTTGTTGAGATTCTAGAATACCTTCTAGGTTACCTCCTTCTACAAGATTTCATGTGAGGATGTTATCAATGTGGGTGGTTCCTACTGCACCACAGAAGCATCCCTAAGAACCTCTTTTTCTTCTCATGCATCATAATATGTTCTAATGCACAACACTTGGGTGGAGGCTTGCAAAGGGTCATTCAAAAATTCCTTAGGCTATTCCCTACCCAGTGTTCTTGTTTCCCATATCAATGAAAAAAAGTATCTTACGCTCTTTAGTGCCTCCCCAACAATGGTGCCAAAAATGACAGTTCTTCCATATGTTTTAAATTTAACTAAGAACACGTGTTCACTTAATCTTATCAACCAGGGTCTCCTACGTACTTGTGAGGCACTGTGCATTGTTTGTGTAGAACATGGGTGCTTGAATTGACTAGACTAAATGAACTCTACATTATATATTAACTTCTAATCCAATAGCAAATCATATTCTACTTTTGCATACTTATTGAAAACAATTACAAACAACAAATTATATTCTAGCATTTCATTCATAATGAAAAGTAACTTCGGATAACATAACCAATTAAACTACTGCAAAATGAAAATTTACAAATCCAATCATATTTTAGCTCATTGTTGTCTCATTGGGACTAATACACATACAGGAAATATCTACAATCTGTGTGTTGTCCTCTACTCTAAAAACTATACTCAAAAGAATATCTTGTCATTCATAATTCAAATTAACAAAAAAAGAACATAATTATCACTGTGCTAACAAAGTAAAATCTAGTACTAGTAATGAAAGTAAAATCAAGAAAAGAAAATGGGTGGCCTGGTACCTCTTACTAGTGTAACATCCCCCAACTTAACCAAGGAACATTACTACGTAGAAAAACACATAAAACGAAATTTTATTTTGCTAAACAAATCTTGAAGCTTACCAGATGCAATTTAAACACATTTTCGACTAATACCTGATACCCATAATTAAATGCAACTACAACATTCTAAATAAGCATGAATGCAACTGATAAAACATCCATAACAACATATAAAACCATTATCATATACATAGTAAATGAACAACAATTACATTCATGGAATAACTTAGCAAAAATAGATAAATACTTGTCTTTCAAAAGAGAGTTTATGCAACCAGCTACTTGGGAAGGACGTTCCACCCAACCATAGAACTGTTGATCCAAATCTCAACAGTGAGTCACCCCCAAACTGGGGCTGGGAATCCACAAAAGAAGGGTGCCTCTCGCAATCCCTCACAGCTCCATATCACACAACCCATTGGTTTTCTCCTATAGTTATCTCGAATTTTCTTCGACTCTCTTCCTCTTGACCTGCCCAACCCAAAGAATGTACCCCTTCAATACTCTCACTCCATTGGGAATCCCATTCATTTATCATGGTCTCTCTAGCACAGGTAGCTAGGAACTCAAGGTAACTCATTGCTAGGAGAAACTACCAACAAAAACAACAACAACCACTTATTGATACAATGCAACTCACCTAGGAGTTCACTCTTCAGACCTAACAACCTGGCTCTTCAATTCCTGGCTCCAAAATGATCCAAAATCACTCCAAAATGCTCCAAAATTCGCCCATCCTTGTTGTTCCAACTCCTAAGCTCTTCTCCCCTATTCTTTATTGTTATTCTTGTAAAAATTGAATGTCTAAAACTTCATGTTACTACCCATGTGAATTTCATCTCTTTCCCAAAGACAGTTGACTACTCACTCTACCTAATGTTGATTGTACCTTAGCCCTATGTTCTCCAATAACTATGGGATGTGACTCTCACACCCACCCTATGACATGTATTCAATGATGGGACTCTCATACACTCAACCAGAAAATAGAAGGTCTCCTCAAATGATAGTAAAATTCAAAAATGTGGGTTTGAATTAATACCCATAAATTATTTCCCTTTGAACCCCTCTTGAATACTCTCTAGTCATTGTCCATCTCTTGTGGATTAGTCATCCCCCATATCTGTCCATATCCCAATATCTGGTGTTTCATTATATTTATTTACAACTCAAAAAATACATTTCACATTTACATTGCTTGGCCATAGCCACATTTATCTCTACATTGTGCATTAATTAAACCTGGGATTATAGTGGGGATGTTACAAGTGGGCCCTCACTCATGGGTTTCAACTACCTTAAAATACTATACTAATGATGCTACAACATATAGAATTGCAGCACAAGCTCAACCTTCGCATTAAAATAATGAAAGTGATTTTACAACTCTTATATCAATCTTTTCCTCACTATCTCACTCATTACTAGCATTTTATAGAGTTGCTCTTCTCCAGAATATATAATCGTTGGGATTAGTGTCAATTTTAGAAAAAGAAACAAAAATGCTAACAGTTTTCAAAATGCATAACAATTTTAAGATACAACAACATTTATCTATTGTCTTCATCGAACTGAGTGAGAGAAATGATTCAATTTTTTTCCAGAGCTTTTACCTTTGTTTTGGAGATCAAATCTTGTTATGGTTGCTCAGACCAAGAGATGAAATTACACCCAAGAGGTTGACGATGCCATGATCAAAGTGTTAAGAATAAAACTAATTGTGTATATTCCCATGAAATCATCCAGAATTCTCATGAGAACAGGTAAGGTCGTTATATTATGTTTCAATCATTAAATTCCTTGTCAATCCTTCCTCATCCTATGACTGGGTTGTTGTGAAGCTTTGTAATGTCCCCCGCCTCATGATGAATAGGTATGGAAAGACTTAGTGGTCTAGTCATCCCCACTAGACCATAGTCTCATGTAGCATTGGGAAAGGTCAGCTAACTCAATGTTATATTTTGAAGTTGACTTGGAAAAGGGTAAAAAGGGTAAAAAGTAACTCAATGAAGGAATAGAGCACTTGAGGTTGAGTTAGGAGTTGAACCTAGGGGTTGACTTAACTCAAAAGAGAAACATAAAAGAGGTATAAAGGAAATCCTAGGGTGCACCTCTCACTTCATCTTGGATATTATTGCATTTGGCTATTGGGCTCTTGAGCACACAGTTTTGAGGGTTTTGAGAATATAGTGGTGCAATATTCCACTCACCTTGTTCCAAGCTTGGTATCGGGGATTAAATACTCCACCCACACCATTCTATAGTCTTCACAGGTACCATCATCGATCCAGAAGGGTAGCAGGTCGTACCCTTGAGGGTTTTCCAGCAAGGGCACATCATTTCTTGGAGAGGAGTTTGATCTAGCTTTGTGGAAGGGTCTATTGACATTCCAACCCCTGGGTATTATTTGCAGGGCCTTGATCATCATATTTGGAGCATTTTGGGAGGGTTACTCTTGCTAGATTATTATCTGGAGCTTTGGGACGTTTTTGAGAGAAGGAGGGCACAATTGTGATTCAAATCTACTCAGTTTGGAGGGGTTACACCTAAGATCTGATCCTGAAACTTCTCCTAGTGGCTTGTGGTGGCCCGATCTACCTTTCTAGAGAGTTTCTTTGTATTTGGAGGCTTCCTCCATCAGGTCCGAAATACTAAGCTTGAAACTCTTCAGGAGGGCACAGCCTTGATGGAGGGGTAAATCTTGGCATCTGGAGTTGATACTTCAAGGAGGGCTTCTATTGGTCCCGATCTATATTTATGGGAATTTTGGTATTGTTTGGATATCCTCTTCAGTTGGGCTGAAACATTGGTCTTCTCAAATCTATAGCAGGACGTGCCATCAGCCAGGGGGGTTTGGACTTGACCCCAGTTCTTCTTGTATTGTTCTTCAGTGTATATCTATCCTTTGGGAGGCTTGCATCTCTTATCCGGAGCACTTGTAGCATATTATATATTATCTATTGGAGCCATCTGATGTTATTCCATATCTGCATCCACTTTGTATCAGGTTCTTTCTTCTCATAATAATAAAGGTCAAATCTATGTTATTTGGTTCTATATCTTATGTGTTGGTTAGATCTTGAATTTGTATTGAGTATATCTTCTGATCTGTTCTTAATAACTGATTATAACCCTAAGGCTGAAACTTGAGAGGCCAACCTGCAAACACAAACAATCAAACAGTTAATTCAGTGGTCAGTTAGTGTTCCAAGTGAAAAAAAAAAATTGGCTTGGGAACATTACAGTGGTATCAGAGCTCTGATCCTCCCATCCTGTGACGATTAGTGCATGCAAAAATTCAATGGAATTTATATGGGTAGAAGGAGGAAATAGACAGGTGAGGCAGAAGTCGATATGGAGGGTTCAGGTGAGGACAGTGAGCCACGGGGCTTAGCAATCTTAACACAGGAACTCCATAAATCCATAAACCAGACATAGAGTACATTGGTCAACCACTTACAGGAAAACAAGGAGGCAAACCATAGGGGACAAGAAAAAATATTAGAGACCTTAAGGAAGGTATATGAAAACCAAACAAGGATAGCATAAATTTTGATGGCGATGAATCAGAAGGGGAAAGGTCCAGAATTTTATGCCAACAAGGAAATTAGTGGATCTCATGGAGGGAACAGGTATCAGCAGGAACATATTCCCTATCATCATTCTAAGGGAAGCCATGGAGGGGGAGCACCACAGGGACAGATAGGTAGCATAACTACTCCTAGGTCGTACTTACCCTCATTCACAAATGAACCCACATAGCCCAACCACCTAGATGATTTTTATGATCTGTTTGATCAATAATCCAAGGAGTACAACTCATTGAGCTTACCAGTGCAAAGGCAAATCACCCTAGATCATATCTATGGATTAAAATTCAGAAACAAGCCCAGGTCGTACCACAGGAGCAACTATGAGTTTGAGCGTGGGGCTGGGAAGATGGAGATTCCCTACTTTGATGGTTCTTCCAAGATGACTGCACAGGCGTGGGTAAAAAAACTAGACACTTACCTACAACTTAACCCTATGAGGGGTATGGAGGCCATCAAGTTTTCCACCATGTACTTGGATGGAAAAGCTCATGATTGGTGGTATCATGGATTGACTACACTTGGCCACAATCAGATAGTGGCATACACAGAGTTTACTCAGAGACTCATTGACAAGTTTGACCAGGGGGATCCAAAGCTACATTTCAGGGAACTCACATGGCTCAGACAGACAGGGGCACCAGAGGTGTATATTGAGGAATTCCAAAGGCTATAATTCATGGTGCAGGACATGTCACAGTCCAAACTCATGATTCTCTTCACTGAGGGTTTGATGGAACCCTTGAAGGGCTGGGTTAAGGATTTTAATCCTACCAACTTGCAGGATTATATCTGGAGGATGAGAGATCTAGGCCCAACTGCAAAAACGAAATTTTTGCCTAGACCACCTCTAAACACCGGAGGCAGAGACCAAAGACCTCCAATGAACCCAGGAGAAAGAGACCCAAGGGCGTTGGACAGAGGAAGAGGTAGGATGGATGAGAATACTAGAAGGGAACTAAGAAGGAAACAGTTATGCTACACATGCAAAGAGCCATGGAACCCATCCCACAAGTGTATGGGCCATGGCCAAGTTCATTACATTGAGGTGACGTTAGATAATGAAGAGGATGAGGATTTCGGCCACATCCAAAACATGGAGGCAGACACCACCAAAACTGCAGAGGAGGAGGATATAGGTCATTGCAGTGCAGAAGAGGATAGAGATACATTAGCATCCATTAGTGCGGTACCCAAGTACAACACCTTCAGGATGAGAGGAGTATTGTAGGGGAAAAAGGTGTTGATGCTCATTGATGGGGGTGCTTCTCACAACTTCATTGACTTAGCATTGCTACAGAGGATGCATATACCCGCAATTGAGTTTGAAGGATTCAAGGTAGAGGTAGCAGGAGGAAGCACCATGCCTTGTAACAGGTACATTCCAGAGATAAAGCTTACATTGGGTAGGCATGATCTAGTACAGGATGTTATGTGATGGACCTCCCTGACACAAATATAATCCTTGGAGTACAGTGGCTCAGTACGTTGGGGCCTATCACCACCAACTATAAAACCATGGATATGTCTTGCACATAGGAGAGTGGAAGGAAGGTAGTCCTCATAGGCATGAAAGGAAACACCACTAGGGTAGTCACAACTAAGCGTATGGAGGCCATTTTCAGGAGAGAGGAGATTGTATATGTTGTTGAGTGCAAGATTTCGACACATGTGGACAAAAAGGGGAAGGTTCACTATGCACCAGAGATTCAGAGGATCATTGACAAACACAGCAAGGTGTTTGGACCCATTCCACCAAGTGTGCCACCAAATAGGGGATTTGAGCATGTCATTGAGTTAGAGGAAGGGGCAAATCCATTCATCACCATGCCTTACAGAAACCCAAAGAAGTACAAGGATGAAATAGAGAAGGCCATCAAAGAGCTCCTAGATATGGGTCACATTAGACCAAGTTCCATCCCTTTCACCTCTTCAGTGGCATTGATCAAGAAGAAGGATGGAACCATGCGCATGTGCATTGACTTCAAGGCCTTAAACAAGAAGACTATTAAAAACTGGTATCCCATTCCTAGGATTGATGATCTATTGGACGAGCTCCATGGGGTTGTTTACTTCACAAAGATTGACTTGCACTTTGGTTACCATCAAATCAAAATGAGGGAGGAGGACATCCCTAAGACTGCTTTCAGGTGTCACTACGGCCACTATGAATTCTTAGTGATGCCATTCGGATTAACCAACAGCTACATTTCAGTCATGTATGAACCATGTCTTCAAAAAGTAGTTGAGGAAGCATCTTCTTGTGTTCTTTGATGACTTGTTAGTCTACAGCAAAAAATGGGAGGAACATCTTCAGCATGTGGAATAGATCTTAACTATCATGGAGGGCCAATCCTTGTATGCCAAGGAGTGAAAATGTGAATTTGGGATGACAGAGGTCCTCTACTTGGGACACATCATTGGATTTAAAGGGGTATAGGTGCATCAGGAGAAGATCCAAGCGATAGTTGAGTGGCCCACACCTAAAACTATTACAGAGTTAAGGGGATTTCTCGGCATTTGCACTTATTACAGGAAGTTCGTCAAAGGTTTCTCACAACTTTGTGCACCTTTGACTAATTTGACCAAAAAAGGGGCTTTCAGATGGAGTGAACAAGCATAGTTTACTTTTGATAAGATGAAAAAGGTAATGAGCACATGCCCAGTTTTAGCCTTACCAAATTTCGACCAACCCTTCATATTGGAGTGTGATGCATCCGGAGAGGGCATTGGGGTCGTACTGATGCAGAATGGGCATCTCCTTGCCTATGAGAGTCTAAAGTTGAGAGTCTGTAAGCTTCTTTACACTATCTACAATAAAGAAATGTTGGCCATCATGCATACCTTGGCCAAATTCAGACAGTACTTGGTGGGAGAAAGATTTTTGGTGAGGTCAGGTCACAACAGCATTAAGTACTTCTTGGAATAGAAGGACTTTAATGAGAGACAACAGAAGTGGGTCAGCAGGATACAGGCCTGTGATTTTGAAATTGAATTTGTCAAGGGGAAGAACAACGTAGTTGTAGATGCATTATCCAAGAGGCCATCGGTTTATGCCATGACAGATGTATCAGTTGACTGGAAGGACCACCTCTTGGTGGAATATTCCAAAAATCAGTTCGCTTGTTAGTTGATGGATGGGCAAATACAGAATGACAACTTCAGATTCATAGATCACATCATCTACTACAAGGGTTGAATCTTCTTGGTCCCTGAGTCAACCTTCAAGGAAAATATACTACATGCATGTCATAATTCACCAGTGGCAGGGCACCAAGGGATTGGAAAAACATACAGGTAGGTAAGGGAAAGGTTCTCATGGAAGGGCCTCAAAGAAGATGTGATGAGTCACATCAAGGAGTGTACTACTTGCCAGGAGAATAAGGATGAGCACACACATCCGGTGGGGTTGCTACAACCTCTACCCAGCCCAGAGCACAAATGGGAGATCATATCCATGGACTTCATCACAGGGTTGCCAAGGGCAAAGGGTAACAATTGTATCTTCGTAGTGGTGGACAGGTTGACTAAATTTGCACACTTCTTCTCCATTTCTACAGACTTTAGTGCAACATAGGCGGCCGAATTATTCTTCAGAGAGATCTTCAGACTACATGGTCTACCCAAAACCATTGTTAGTGACAGGGATAGCCAATTTATGAGCACTTTTTGGCAAGAGTTGTTCAGGATGGTTGGTACGACCTTGACCCCTAGCACTAGTTATCACCCTCAGACTGATGGGTAGACCGAAATAGTCAACAAATGGGTAGAAGGATACCTCAGGAATTATGTAGTAGGGCGGCAGAAGGCATGGGTTAGGTGGCTACACTTGGGGGAATATTATTATAACACCACCTATCACATGTTCATATGCATGACTCCATTCAGGGCATTGTACAATTATGACCCACTCTCTTTTGTAGAGATTTCTTTTGGTGATAGTAGAGCCCCGATGGTACAGGATTGGGTACAGCAGATTCAAGACATCCTCAGGGAGTTGAAGGATCATCTACAGAGGGCACAGAATCAGCAAAAGGTCTAAGCAGACAAACACCGGGTAGAGCATACTTTTGAGGTTGGTGACTTGGTCGACCTAAGGCTCCAACCGTACAGACAGGATTCTATCAAAAGGAGTGGAGCAGAAAAGCTCCAACCCCGGTTCTTTGGGCCCTATAGGATCAGCAGAAAGGTAGGGGTCGTGGCTTATGAGTTGGAGCTCCCACAGGGTAGTAGGATACACAATGTTTTCCATGTGTCATGCCTGAAGAGGGCCATTGGCCCAACACATCACCCCACTTGAGGTGTTGCCACCTCTAGATGAAGAGGGAAAATTGGTACTGGTGTCAGAGGAAATATTGGAGGTTTGGGAGAAGAAAATATGGAGGAGAGGCATCAAAGAATACTTAATCAAATAGAAGGATTTGCCCATTGAGGATGCCAAATGGGAGAATGAACAGGTGATACGGGAAACAGGTTCGGAATTTCTTATCGGCAAGCAATTTCTAGCACGGGAGACTGTAATGTCACCCACCTCTTGATGAATAGGTCTCGAAAGAATTAGTGGTCTAGTCATCCCCACTAGACCATAGTCTCATGCAGCATGGGGAAAGGTCAGTGAACTCAATGTTATATTTCTAAGTTGACTTGGAAAAAGGTAAAAAGGGTAAAACATAACTCAATGAAGGAATAGAGCACTTAAGGTTGAGTTAGGATTTGAACTTAGGGGTTAACTTAAGTCAACAAAGAAATGGAAAAGAGGTATAAAGGAAATCCTAGGGCGCACCTCTCACTTCATCTTGGATATTATTTCATTTGGATATTGGGCTCTTGAGCACACAGTTTTGAGGGTTTTGAGAATACAAACCCTAGAGAACAACTCAGTGGTGAAAGATTCCACTCACCTTATTCCAAGATTGGTCTCAGGGATGAAATACTCCACCCACACCATTCTATAGTCTTCATAGGTACCATCATCGATACAGGAGGGCAGCAGGTCGTACCCTTAAGGGTTTTCCAATAGGGGCACATCATTTCTTGGAGAGGAGTTCGATGTAGCTTTGTGGCAGGTTCTATTGACATTCCAACACCTGGGTATTGTTTGCAAGGCCTTGATCATCAGATTTGGATCATTTTGGGAGTGTTACTCTTGCTAGATTATTATATGGAGCTTTGGGACATTTTTTACAGAAGAAGGGTGCAATTGTGATTCAGATCTACTCAGTTTGGAGGGGATACACCTCATATCTGATCCTGAAACTTCTCCTAGTGGCTTGTGGTGGCCCGATCTACCTTTCTAGAGAGTTTCAGTGTATTTGGAGGCTTCCTCCGTCAAGGTCAAAATTTTGAGCTTAACAGACTTAAGGAGGGCGCAGCCTTGATTAGGGTTTCAGTAGTTTGGAGGGGTAAATCTTGGCATCTGGACTTGATACTTTAGGGAGGGATTCTACTGGTCCCGATCTATCTTTCTGCAAATTTTGGCATTCTTTGGAGATCCTCTTCAATTGGGCCGAAGCATTGGTCTTCTCAGCTCTACAGCAAGACGTGCCATCAGCCAGGGGGGTTTGGACTTGACCTTGGTTCTTCTTGTATTTTTCTTCAGTGTATATCCAGACTTTGGGAGGCTTGCATCTCTTATCCGGATCAGTTTGTAGCAGCTTATCTATTATCTATTGGATCCATCTGATGTTATTCTATATTTGCATCCACTTTGTATCAGATTCTTGCTTCTCATAATAATAAAGGTCATATCTATGTTATTCGGTTCTATATCTTGTGTGTTGGTTAGATATTGCATTTGTATTGAGTATATCTTCATAGTTTAATAACTGCATATAAACCTAAGGCCGAAACTTGAGAGGCCAACTTGCAAACACAAACAATCAAACAGTTAATTCAATGTTTAGTTAGTGTTCCAAGAGAAAAAAAAAATGGCTTGGGAACATTACAAGCTTCCTCTTGACCATAGGTAAACTAATGACTAAGTTTGTTGATAGTAATTTATTTATTCCATTCCAAAAATATGATCTGCACTCATTTACAAGTTTAGCACACAATAAAAAGGGCTTAGGCCATGTTATCCCCGATATCTAGGGATAACTAGGAGATCATGTCTCGAGGCCCACATGTCCTAGACATGAAATACCGAGAGAAGGATTGACCTGAGCATGGCCCTGGAGGGCCCGTCCTTTTTCTTCTTCACCAGATTTGTCCTGTCAGCAGCAGCAGTTTCCATCACCATTGGCTTGGACTTGCATCAGAGAGGACTCTTGCTCCATGAGGTAATTGGTCCAAGGTATCATGGTATGTGTCATGTTTGATCATTATAACCTTCTTATATATGCATTAGGTTCCTGTCATTTCTGATAACTGCTTGGATCTTACACTAATACACTTGACCATTGTTGGGGTGATTGATGGGGTGACTTAGCAAGCTTTTATTCATGGGTTTTTGGTTAGCCACCAAGGGGGATTTGCAGAGCCATCGTCCGCTCCCACCATTCTATCATTTTTCATCTTATCTCCCGCACATCCATCCCATTCCCCTAGTTTGGCCATTAGGATGACCTTTTATGGTTACACTTTGTCTTGAGAGAAGAAGGGGCTAAAGGCCTAGGGGGTAAAAGCAGTTGGTAAAAGATAAAATCCATAAGAAATGAAACCTAGAGATGCTTCGCCCAGGGATCCCCGAGAAGGCAATAAAAGGCCTCTCGATAAGAAACTGAAGGGACCCTAAGTAAAATAATAAAAAAAGACCTAACCAAGAGGATGGGAGGTCTCATCACGAGCCAGCCCATTATGTTCATAGGTATATAGCAGTATGACATTGCCATCATCTGGTCACCACGCCAGGGCAGTGACCTTTGGTTGCATGGCCAAGGGAAAGGGGGTCTCATCACGAGCCA